>JAPQWV010005539.1:0-17944 GCA_027422505.1 Craterostigma plantagineum
GAAGGGCAGAAATGGAAGATTACGCCGTAGCTATACCGCAATTTCTCAAGATTCCTTCTCCAATGCTAAGGGAGGGTTCTCCAATGCTAGGGGAGGGTTTGCTTTATCAAGATTTAACTGCGCATTTGTTTGCGGTCTATGATGGTCACGGTGGATTTCAGGTGATTTTGATTGTTCGAATATTTACCTTCGTATTGGTTTATTCTTCCCTCTGCCCCACCCGGGGAACTAACTCAATTCTGTTGGATTTTTTTACACGTCGAAATTTTTAATTTCGATAATACTGAACTGTACTAACATGGGTAGGATAGGGTAGCAATGATCTTTAATTTCGAATATTTACTTTCGTATAGGTCTATTCTTCGCTGCCCACCTGGGAACCAACCTTGATTTTTTTACACGTAGAAAATTTTAATTTCGATAATATTGAAGGATGTACTAACATCGGTAGGGTAGGGTAGCAATGATCTTTAATTTCAAATATTTACTTTCGTATAGGTCTACTCTTCCCTGTCCGCTTGAGAAACCAACCCAATTCTGTTGGATTGTTTACATGTTGAAATTTTAATTTCGATAATATTGAAGGAGTTTTGTTGTACTAACATGGGTAGGGCGAGGTAGGGTAGCAATGATCTTTAATTTCGTATATTCACTTTCGTATAGGTCTAATCTTCCCTGTCCGCTTGAGAAATCAACCCAATTCTGTTGGATTTTTTACACGTCGAAATTTTAATTTCGATAATATTGAAGGAGTTTGATTGTTGTACTAACATGAGTGGGTGGGGTAGGGTAGCAATGATCTTTAATTTCGAATATTTACTTTCGTATAGGTCTATTCTTCCCTGTCCTCTTGAAAACCAACCCAATTCTGTTGGATTTTTTATACGTCGAAATTTTAATTTCGATAATATTGAAGGAGTTTGATTGTTGTAATAACATCGGTAGAGCCGGGTAGGATAGGGTAGCAATGATATTTAATTTCGAATATTTACTTTCGTATAGGTCTATTCTTCCCTGTCCGCTTGAGAAACCAACTCAATTCTGTTGGATTTTTTACACGTCGAAATTTTAACTTCGATAATATTGAAGTAGTTTGATTGTTTTACTAACATCGGTAGGGTAGGGTAGGGTGGCAATGATCTTTAATTTCGAATATATACTTTCGTATAGGTCTATTCTTCCTTGTCCGCTTGAGAAACCAATCCAATTCTGTTGGATTTTTTACACGTCGAAATTTTGATTTTGATAATATTGAAGGAGTTTGATTGTTGTACTAACATGGGTAGGGTGGGGTAGGGTAGGGTAGCAATGATCTTTAATTTCGAATATTTACTTTCGTATAGGTCTATTCTTCCCTGCCCGCTTGAGAAACCAACCCAATTCTGTTGGATTTTTTACATGTCGAAATTTTAATTTCGATAACATTGAAGGAGTTTGATTGTTTTACTAACATCGGTAGGGTTGGGTAGGGTAGCAATGATCTTTAATTTGAATATTTACTTTCGTATAGGTCTATTCTTCCCTGTCCGCTTGAGAAACCAACCCAATTCTGTTGGATTTTTTTGCACGTCAAAATTCTAATTTCAATAATATTGAAGGAGTTTGATTGTTGTACTAACATGGGTAGGGTGGGGTAGGGTAGCAATGATATTTAATTTCGAATATTTACTTTTGTATGGGTCTATTCTTACATGTCCGCTTGAGAAAGCAACCCAATTCTGTTGGATATTTTACATGTGAAATTTTAATTTCGATAATATTGAAGGAGTTTGATTGTTGTACTAACATCGATAGGATAGGGTAGGGTAGCAATGATCTTGAATTTCGAATATTTACTTTCGTATAGGTCTATTCTTCCCTGTCCGCTTGAGAAACCAACTCAATTCTGTTGGATTTTTTACACGTCGAATTTTAATTCGATAATATTGAAGGGGTTTGATTGTTGTACTAACATGGGTAGGGTGGGGTAGGGTAGCAATGATCTTGAATTTCGAATATTTACTTTCGTATAGGTCTATTCTTCCCTGTCCGCTTGAGAAACCAACTCAATTCTGTTGGATTTTTTACACGTCGAAATTTTAATTTCGATAATATTGAAGGGGTTTGATTGTTGTACTAACATGGGTAGGGTAGCAATGATATTTAATTTCGAATATTTACTTTCGTATAGGTCTATTCTTCCCTGTCCGCTTGAGAAACCAACCCAATTTTGTTGGATTTTTTACACGTCGAAATTTTAATTTCGATAATATTGAAGGAGTTTGATTGTTGTACTAATGGGTAGGGTAGGGTAGCAATGATCTTTAATTTCGAATATTTACTTTCGTATAGGTCTATTCTTCCCTGCCCGCTTGAGAAACCAACCCAATTCTGTTGGATTTTTTACACGTCGGAATTTTTATTTAGATAATATTGAAGGTGTTTGATTGTTGTGCTAACATTGGTAGGGTAGGGTGGCAATGTGCATATATCAGCTTGATAGTTGTTGCATAATTTTTTAATTAAGTGTTTATTAATTAGAAGTTTAGATTCTAACGAAAACTAGAGTTGTTTAGATTTAGTAGGAGTCTGTTGAGATTTATTTGGACGTTAATGATTTATTTTAGTCCCTATATCCAGGTTACATAGAAGAGAATCATCGGGTTTTAGGAAATTTGAGGGCCAAAGTTTCTACCGGTTTTACTATTATGAAATTTATTAGAAAACCTATTAATTGATCTAGTCGTTTTGTTCGCCGTGGTTAGTAAACGCGCTCTTATTGCAAATTTCATGATTCATCGCCTTCAATCTCTAAACGTGAACTAAGAGAAGCTCGTTTTTGCATAGGTTGCCGATTATTGCAGGGAGCATCTTCACTTAGCTTTAGCCGAGGAGATTAAGGAGAACTTCCATGCGGAACGAAGCAACTTGAAGGAGCTATGGCAGAAAGTGTTCTTGAAATGCTTTCGGAGAATGGACGACGAAGTCGGTGGATTCGAGAGGATAATCGACGGGAAAGTTTCTCGTAACCCACCGATAGCGCCCGACTCCGTGGGGTCCACGGCGGTCGTGGCCATCGTTTGTTCGACGCATATTATAGTCGGGAATTGCGGCGATTCGCGGGCCGTCTTAAACCATGGGAAAATGCCGATGGCGTTGTCCGTAGACCATAAAGTAGGCGTCCAATTTATGCTTCGGTCCGAAAATGTCTTTTTTTTTTGCGCGATTCATTAAGTGTTTCATCATTTATGTTTGCAGCCGAATAGAGAAGACGAATGCGAACGGATCGAAGCCGCGGGTGGTCGAATCATCAACTGGGATGGATGTCGTGTTTCGGGAATTCTTGCAGTCTCAAGATCCATCGGTACGCTTAATTTCGATTTGTGTTCGTCAAATTAATACCATGGTTTTTATATAAAAATAGCATTTAGTCCAAAAGGTTTTTAAAGATATTATCTTACATATCTACTTGGATATAACTCAACTCAAAAGTTAGGACGTGGCCACTTTAACACTGTCCAATACATGTTGCTACAATAATCAATTTGACATCCCGTTGATCGTCGCGTTTAATATAGCCACGTGTCGATTACGATGGATCCCCGGATCAGTAAGGGTATAAACAATCTTTACACACTAAGATGCCACTTTTAAAATTTGCCCATATAGCGCGTAATGATTGGCTATTTTTTTTTTCGTTTGCCAGGAGACAGACTACTGAGGCCCTACGTAACCGCGGACCCAGAAGTGACAATCGTTCCTCGAACGAAGCAGGACGAGTGCCTCGTCATCGCGAGCGACGGTTTGTGGGACGTAATGACCAATGAAGAGGCATGCGATTTAGCGCGTCGGCGGTTATTACTATGGCACAAAAAGTACGGAGCGAGCGTTCTGAACGTCGGGAGAGGACCCGATGAGAATGCGGTCGACTCGGCGTCGCAAGACGCGTCGGATTATCTCTCGAGGGTCGCCTTCCAGAGGGGGAGTCGGGACAACATTTCGGTGATCGTCGTCGACTTGAAGGCGCAGAGGAAGTTCAAGAGGAAGGTCTAGTTCTAAATCGATGTTGATGGTAGAAGTTAAACCCCCATGGCCTTTGTATTTTGGTTTCCTTGGCTTCACAACAAAAAAAAAAAAAAAAACATGGGGGGTTGTATTGTCTTGTCGTTGAGATTTAATTGGGACGTGACATTGACTACATGAAATTAGTTGGCTTTGTTTTACGTACTCAATTGGGTATAACTCTTTTTTTTTTTCCAAACGAAAAGTTCATTAGAACAATCAGAAGCTAAAGAGCTCAAGTGCACCCTCTGAAAAACATTAGATCATAGGGAAGAAAACTATCAACCAAATAAACGAACAGTTTAACAATCAAAAGAAAAAAAGACAAACAAACCCGAAAGAAAACAAGATGCAAGATCTGACAAAAGAACTAAAGAACATACTACAGATTAACCTAACACTCCAAACAAATGGCTATCAAGTTAGATCTACGGTACCCTTCACTTTCTTCCACTTCAGCTTTTATACCATGTCTACTTCGAAGGACAATCCCATAAAGGGAGAAA
Organism: Craterostigma plantagineum; assembly: GCA_027422505.1. Lineage (NCBI taxonomy): Eukaryota > Viridiplantae > Streptophyta > Magnoliopsida > Lamiales > Linderniaceae > Craterostigma > Craterostigma plantagineum. Next base: position 4,548 of record JAPQWV010005539.1, read on the forward strand.
GAACTCCTACAGCGAAAGACCAAAACTCCCACACGGGGAGACTAAAACAATATGAAACGCTCAAAAAAAACGGAAGGAGAACAAAATTATTTGGATGTATGGGAGGGATTTGGTTGAGCTCCCTCAACATCCATTATGGAGGAAGGGGGAGCAAAGCTATTTTTTCTGGTTGGGTGCGCCGCTAGAGAGGGGATGAAGAGAGAGAGCAATTAGGTATAACTCAATTGGCTGCAAACTTGACATGTCGTCAGTCGTATCATATTTGTGCACCAATTATCCATTAGATTTTCAACATGATTTAATTTCTAGTTAATTCGGTCTATTTTATCCTATCCAGTTTTTTACTGTCGAAAATCTAAACAAGTTGGATTACGCACAGCTGGCTAGGATAGAATAGACAAAATTAATTAGATAATTGTGCATGAACAATTTGTCTTTCCTACCTAATTAGGCATAACCCAATTTCATTCAAAAAAATGACACGAGATTCACCCTATTCCAATCATGTTAAAACACACCTATGTGTGTTTCACTGAATACACATAACACATACCATATTTTTAGTGGAAGTTGGGTTATTGTAAAGTTAAGTCAAGGCATAGTAGATAATTGTGCATGAACAAACAGTAGATGTGAGGTGATCTCCTCATGTTCACCCCTTAAACCTTACCTATTTAATTAGAGTGTTGACTAATTCTTTATATCCAATACTTTCAGTGCGATTTTACAAAATACAAATAACAGTCCACAAAATAAAATTTTATGTCAATTATTTTAATCTTATAAAATAATCAATATATCTTTCTCAAACTTCATTCTTAAAATAACCACCATTCTATACGTACTTATTTGATTATTTCTTAATACAATATTGTTTATAAGGGATATCATTCATCAAATTTGGGTCTTTAACCTGATGAAAGGCATGATTTGTCCAATATGTGATGTCAAATATAGATTACAAAATATTATCTTAGTTAATATCATTTATCCAATATGGACTGGGACATGAATATGAGATATCAATTGTTTAATTTTCTATTTTTTTTCACAGAGAGATTTAATGATGTATAAGAAATTACGAAGTTCAGCATTAGGACAGCAGACGTAGACTCTCCTTATTCAGTAGACTACGAATGAATGCTATAGTTTGCATTTTCTTATAGTTCTTACTTGATTTTCCATTGGTCATTCTTTAATTTTTCTTCCGTTGGATCAAAGGAACGTTTTTTTCTTTCACATTAAAAGACAGTCGCCCATCAATTAATTGGTCCTACTGTTAGCTTTCTTAATAACTTTTCAGCTTCGATTGGCGAATTATTGTTCGGAACTGCGTTGTCTTCCGTTTCTCCCTTCTCCGAGGCAGGTTTGCGTTTCATAGTTTATGAATTGGTTTTGTTTTCTTTTTCTAATTTATGGTGGAAATTCTTATTGCCGGATTCTTGTTATTTCGTTCCTGGTTGAGTTGTTCTAGGCTGATGTATTGAAAGCGTCAATAGAGTTAATTTGGGTTTAATTTTTATGGGATTTTGTAAATTTAGGGCTGTTGGTGAATAAATTCGATGTGGATTACTAAGTTCATAGCGTTCACAAACATGTCTGTGTGGACATGATACCGAGATTTTACTCAGTCGTTGATCTGAGCTTTCACTTAGTAGAATTAGTTTGATGGGTAATCTTTTTGCCTAATATCACTGGGATAGGAGGTTTACCATTGTCTTCTACTTCTTCCTTTTGTTAGATCTTGAGCTGTGTTTTTCTTTTATCGAATTCAATTCTTCATGATCCATGCAGTGCTTGAACTTTCACTGATCACGGCATCGTGAAGTTAATTATTGATTCTTTGAGTTCGTGAGTTTCACGTAGTTGATCATTTTGCTTTTGCCTCTGAGACTCCTTCTATGTCGATTGTGATATTGGGTTGGTTTCTACTTTATAGGTGACAGTTCGCCGTTGTTTGTGGGAGGCCAGTTCATTCGACATTCGTATCACATCTAAAGGGGAGTTTTCATGGGTAAGAGCAATCAATCTCAATTTGTATATTTGTCCTTTTTTCTCTTCGAAAAATGATTATCAGCCTTCATGCATGGCATGGTTACAATTTGTTTTGGCTCTACATGTGCACGATGTTGTTTCACTTACGAAACATTTTTCCTGAGAAGTATCTTTGAGTAATGAAAAATAGCAAAAGACTAATAATATGCAGCCCATCCGGCGGTGAAACTGTGTACTGAAGTGTCTAGCTTGATGATTAAAGTCGTAAGCATTGAAGAAAACAATAAAAATCATGTGATTCTGGAATTTAAATAATTAAAGATCGAAGTTACTATTGATTACAAGGACCTGCAACATGATTTGCAAATTAGTGGGGCTACAGAATTGGTGAGAATGTAAGATCTATAGACCATAATGCTACAAATGGAAGTCCTTTTTGGTTCACAGTCACAGATGCTACTAATTTATGAGGGAAAGGGATGCAATGCCACTGAAGTGGTCATCTTCTTCCTCCCTTAAAATAGTTCTCTGCTGCTTTTACTTTTCTCTCTAAAACATAGAGCCAAACTCCTCATAGCACAAGCTTACAACTACAATTTGCATGCCAATCATGTTGGACATACTTTCCGTGCCAAGATTTGTTGTCTGAATTCTTATTCTGCTCAAATCCTTATCATTTTCTGGTTTCTTTTAAGCGACAATAAGCTTTGAAATAGAAACCCAGGGGAAGACTTCTTTGTAGTTGTGTCACCATGCAGTTCTCTTGTACACAAACCATAACTTTCTCTGATTAGTGATGTCGTAATAACTAACGCACTTTTCCTGGTTACAGGCAAATATGGTTTGATTAGAGACGAGGACTCTCAACTGGGAATCTATGACAAACCGCTACCTTGCTTTGGATGTGGAATAGGATGGTTTTCGTAAGCATAACGATATTCATAAGTATTTTAAACTTCCATAATTCTTTCATTTTTAAGCGTGTATGTTCTCTCAGCTTTCTTGTAGGTTTCTTGTGCCCATTGATGTGGTATTATGCGGCGATATTGTACTTTGGAAATTATTACCGCAAGGATCCCAGGGAACGAGCTGGTCTTGCTGCTTCTGCGATTGCTGTAAGTATTTTCTTCGTCGTCTTCATTTATTGTCAACGACGGCATTTTATTCGTCTAGTTAACTGATGTATTTTTTCCTCCTTAGTCACTATCTTAGGCTTCTGATATTTTTACAGGCTTTGGGGTGCACTGTTATATTGTTAATCGTAGTTTTGGTTCTGCTTCTCTAGCAACTGCTGTCTGCAAGAACATCGTATAATAAGAGGAGTTTTTGTATTTTCAAAATTTTTTCCTTAAATATGTCGATATGGACATGGAGTTGTTACTAAAGATGTGCTCGCGTGCCATATATGGGATGATGTATAAGCATTAAATCTCATGTTATTCGAAGTGTAATCATATTTTAATTTTATATATTTTATTTTGACGTGTTACCGTAGTTCTTACACTTCGACTCAGTTCGTTTGTTCAATTTGAACTGAGTTTAAGCTTCAGTCATACTATGGGACGACAAGACTAACCTTCTATGATCCACGTACACTAAACTCAATAGTCATGTGATTTGAACTACGAACAAAGGAGCATTAATCACACATCTCACAAGTAGGCCACTCCACTTGGACGAATGAGCTTTTTATTTAGGGTAAATTCCCTATCAGTCCCCTTTCAAGTTTAAACTTCCTCTTAAATACCCTTCGAATTTTTTCTTACTGATCAGTACCCATCTGCGAAAAGTTTCCTATTTAATACCCCAAACATTGAAATGACGGAAATAACCTTTCTTTACAATTGCAAAACAATTTTCAGAATATTATACCATGAGACGCGATTATTCTACCAAAAAAGATGCTATTATGCCACAGAAGAAATATACTATTTTACTAATAGACATAGTTATTATACCAACAGTGGACATTATCATATCTAGTTAAATTTAAGAGTATTATACCAATAGATGTCAAAATTATACTAAGAAATAAGAGTTACGATACGAATTGATCTTTCTATATTATACCCACAAAGACGAAAATTATACCATCAAAATCCAAAATTTCACCAACAAAATATTCAAAAAATTGTACCTAAAAATAGTTAATTATACCATATGATATCAACATTATACCAGTAAATAATGTAATTTTAAGTTATTGTTAAATCTGAAATACTCAAATTATACCACAAAGACCGACAATTATACCAACAAATACAAAAATTTAACCATAAAAGTATTCTGAAAATTATACCAGTAGAGCATAATATTATACCAACAAACCAATTTATTACATTATGATGTTTCAATCCAATTTCTGACAATTATACTAATAGAAGTTGATATTATACCAACTGTTTCGCTGTATAAAATTAAAATAACAATTTAGATGGTATAATCTCCTCAATTTCTGGTATAATAGCAAAATTAGTTGGTATAATCTCCAATTTTTCTGTATAAAATTAATATAACTATATTTATTGGTATAATAACGAAGAAAGGTGGTAAAATAACGAAAATATATGATATAATTTTCACAATTTCTGGTATAATTGCAAAAATTAGTTGGTATATAATTCAATTTCGCTGTATAAAATTAAAATAACAATATTTATTGGTATAATAACGAAAATAGATGGTATAATCTCCTCAATTTCTGGTATAATAGCAAAATTAGTTGGTATAATCTCCAATTTTTCTGTATAAAATTAATATAACTATATTTATTGGTATAATAACGAAGAAAGGTGGTATAATAACGAAAATATATGATATAATTTTCACAATTTCTGGTATAATTGCAAAAATTAGTTGGTATATAATTTAATTTCGCTGTATAAAATTAAAATAACAATATTTATTGGTATAATAACGAAAATAGATGGTATAATCTCCTCAATTTCTGGTATAATAGCGAAATTAGTTGGTATAATCTCCAATTTTTCTGTATAAAATTAATATAACTATATTTATTGGTAAAATAACGAAGAAAGGTGGTATAATGATGAAAATATATGGTATAATTTTCACAATTTCTGGTATAATTGCAAAAATTAGTTGGTATATAATTCAATTTCGCTGTATAAAATTAAAATAACAATATTTATTGGTATAATAACGAAAATAGATGGTATAATCTCCTCAATTTCTGGTATAATAGCAAAATTAGTTGGTATAATCTCCAATTTTTCTGTATAAAATTAATATAACTATATTTATTGGTATAATAACGAAGAAAGATGGTATAATGACGAAAATATATGGTATAATTTTTACAATTTCTGGTATAATTGCAAAAATTAGTTGGTATATAATTCAATTTCTGGTCTAACGAATTATACTAGTACCAATATATAATTAAAACACGCCGTGAAAGTAACATCATAAATTGATTGATTGATTGATTGATTGATTGATGAACGTATTTCATATGTTGAGTCAACTAGTTTCAGAATAAGATGTCGACCATATGTGATATGATTCGACTGATATACAAATCAAAGGATAGAAACGATTCTGCATTTCGACTAATTTACAGTGAATCAATCATTGACAAAAGCATATTGACAGTGAATGAAAGATACCAACTGCCATCGAAGAACATAGTTCGTTGTTTTCTACTTGATCCAAATTTACAATTGGTATAACCTTTGTATGTTGAGCATTGCATTGGTGACGATTGCATTAGTTCTACCAAATTATTAGTTCGATCGAGCATTGCATTGCATTAGTTCTACCAAATTATTAGTTCGATCGAATATAATAGTTGTAACGATTGTTTTATAGCAAGAGTGAAAGCCTATGTATAACAATCAAGTTTGTTTGCTAAAGAATATAGTTATAATTCCTTGATGTTGGTATAACAGTCAAGTTCAACACTGATGCCCTCGAAGAAACATTATAAACACTGCAATTCTACTAGAAATATAGTTCAACACTGATGCCAATCGTTCAACACTGCAATCATCGATGTTGGTATAACAAACAAGTTCAACAATTGAAGATAGTTATTATTCCTTAATGATAAGTTCAACATAATAACATCGAACCAACTTGAAAAGAATATAGTTATAATTCCTTAATGATAAGTTCAACACAATACCATCTATTTTCATTATTATACCAATAAATATTGTTATTTTAATTTTATACAGCAAAATTGAATTATATACCAACTAATTTTTGCAATTATACCAGAAATTGTGAAAATTATACCATATATTTTCGTTATTATACCATCTTTCTTCGTTATTATACCAATAAATATAGTTATATTAATTTTATACGGAAAAATTGGAGATTATACCAACTAATTTTGCTATTCTACCAGAAATTGAGGAGATTATACCATCTATTTCGTTATTATACCAATAAATATTGTTATTTTAATTTTATACAGCGAAATTGAATTATATACCAACTAATTTTTGCAATTATACCAGAAATTGTGAAAATTATACCATATATTTTCGTTATTATACCATCTTTCTTCGTTATTATACCAATAAATATAGTTATATTAATTTTATACAGAAAAATTGGAGATTATACCAACTAATTTTGCTATTATACCAGAAATTGAGGAGATTATACCATCTATTTCGTTATTATACCAATAAATATTGTTATTTTAATTTTATAAAGCAAAATTGAATTATATACCAACTAATTTTTGCAATTATACCAGAAATTGTGAAAATTATACCATATATTTTCGTTATTATACCACCTTTCTTCGTTATTATACCACTAAATATAGTTATATTAATTTTATACAGAAAAATTGGAGATTATACCAACTAATTTTGCTATTCTACCAGAAATTGAGGAGATTATACCATCTATTTTCGTTATTATACCAATAAATATTGTTATTTTAATTTTATACTGCGAAATTGAATTATATACCAACTAATTTGAGCAATTATACCAGAAATTGTGAAAATTATACCATATATTTTCGTTATTATACCATCTTTCTTCATTATTATACCAATAAATATAGTTATATTAATTTTATACAGAAAAATTGGAGATTATACCAACTAATTTTGCTATTATACCAGAAATTGAGGAGATTATACCATCTATTTTCGTTATTATACCAATAAATATTGTTATTTTAATTTTATACAGCGAAATTGAATTATATACCAACTATTTTTTGCAATTATAACAGAAATTGTGAAAATTATACCATATATTTTCGTTATTATACCATCTTTCTTCGTTATTATACCAATAAATATAGTTATATTAATTGTATACAGAAAAATTGGAAGTTATACCAACTAATTTTGCTATTATACCAGAAATTGAGGAGATTATACCATCTATTTTCGTTATTATACCAATAAATATTGTTATTTTAATTTTATACAGCGAAATTGAATTATATACCAACTAATTTTTGCAATTATACCAGAAATTGTGAAAATTATACCATATGTTTTCGTTATTATACCATTTTTCTTCGTTATTATACCAATAAATATAGTTATATTAATTTTATACAGCAAAATTGGAGATTATACCAACTAATTTTGCTATTATACCAGAAACTGAGTAAATTATATCATAATAATTAGGTCCTCTAATTGTAAAATAATCTTGTGTATGGGTAGGATAACCAATTGTATTAGTATAATTAGATCTTTTATTGGTATAATAATTGTTAAAATCATTCAGTATTTGTTGGTATAATAACCAAAACTGTTGGTATAATCGTATCATGTGTTGGTATAATTATATGCACATTTAGTCAAATATATGGTGCTATAATAAACAAGTTTTTTGGTATGATGTTATACAATGTAATTCGGGTAGAATAGCTAAAACAGTTGGTATAATGCGATCTTTTGTTGGTATAATAGTAAAAAATTGAATGGAAAAATAATAATATAAAAATGAGTTTATTGGTATAATAATTGAATTTATTGGTATAATTATTTGAATATTTGTTGGTATAATATTCCCTTTTGTTGGTATAATATTCCCTTTTGTTGGTATAATATCTGCCGTTCGTGGTATGATGTACAAAGATTATTTCATATATAAAAATTATAATAACACTATTTGTTGGTATAATAATAATAATAACAATTGGTATAATAATTTTAAAATTTGACTTGGTATAAAAATTGAAACAATTGGTATAATATCTATTTTTATTGGTAGAATTATATGTTCGATTTTGGGTATAATTAGTTGTTTTCATGGTATAATACCTTCTACATGTGATGTAATAATCTGAAAGTTTTTTAAATCCTTAAGGAAGGGTTATTTTCGTCTTTTCAAGCATTTTGGGTATTAAATAGGAAACTTTTAACAGAAGGGTACTGAACAGGAAGAATAATTCGAGGGGTATTTAAGGAAGTTTAAACTTCAAGTGGGACTGATAAGGAATTTACCCTTTTATTTATCCAATGTTAAACGTGAAATTGATATCTTTCTTTGCTAATCCAGTTTTAAACGTAAAGTTTTCTTACAGGTGCTCGTTAGGATTCATATCGATTACAACCTGAGTTTGATACAACATTAAATGGTCATTGATTCACTTTGTTCCTATCTGGTTTTGCACATAAAATTTTCTTGGTATTATCTTACCTATCCTCCACTTGGCTGTGTTTAGTACATTGGATAAGACAATTCAAGATAATTTTATCTAGAGATCATAATCTAGATTTTTTACTTTTTTTTTTCAATTCCGATAAATAATCTTGTTTGCTTTGCAAGATAAGAATTTTCTCATCCCAACTAACAACGAGCTTCCCTATAAAAATTCGCAGTGGCATTTGATTAATTTTCAGCCCCTTTTGAAAAATAAAGGGTTTCGATTTATGTTTCAGTTGGGAATCAAGAAATGATAAGAAAATGATGAATCTAATGCAAGGCAACGCATCAGAAATTAATATTTCATGCATGCGTGGGTATATCGCATTTGGCTCGTTTGAAGTTTCTCTGCAATCTTCAATGGTATTTATGTCATTTCACGATTAGTAGAATGGGCTGGATTAAATATCTTGGTGAGACCCTTTGGATAACTTATCTTGCAAACAATGAATTATTAGAACGGGCCAACGCCTATCTCGGGCTTTAGTGGAAAGTGATTTTTAGGAAATGAACAATATATACTTGGATAATTGGGCCATTATCCTACCTTATCCATCAAACTAAACACAGCATTGGGTATATACCGAAGTGGGTAGGATGAGCCAATTGTTCGAATTTCGAATGGAACTTGGGTTAGGGTTGCAAACGAATCGAATCGAATCGAATACCATCATATTCTATTTGTATTCTTTTATTTGTCGAATATTCATATTCATATTCTTTATTATTCGAATGCTAAAATTTATTCATATTCTATTTGATAATATATTCGAATATATTTTCGAATATTCGGATACGAATTTTTTCCTTCATAAAACCTATTTTACGAAAACAAATATGGTTACGACATAAAAAGAAAAGCGTAGCAAAACATATCATTATGTTATCCATTACATACTAGCACAAAAAAATCTTTCAACGATTTCCTTAGCTTGCTTCGATCATCACCCATGCAATACCACATCAACCGATTCTTCTTCTATCTACAAAATAATAAGAAAATGATTAGCTATCGTGAAATATATGATTTATGGCGTAATAAAGGAAAAATATAATGATTGACCTATATATAAGAAAATAAAATGAACTTACATATGTCAAATAGGCTTATTGACTGAATGCCATGAAGTTGTCGGATCCAATCTGCTCCACATATCAAGACTTGTACCATATCAGAAGATAATTTAGCACGATAAGGATCTAAAACTCGAGTCCCAGCACTAAACGTAGCCTCTGAAGCAACAGTGCTAACAGGAATAGCTAAAACATCGCGAGCCAATTTAGACAAAACATTAAACTTCAACTCTTGAGATTTCCACCAAGCCAATGCATCAAAATCAGAAGGAACGTCCCCATCTTGGCTTCTAAACACCCCTTCCTCTAAGTAAATATCTATTTCCGTCTTAATAGGCCCATCAACTTCAACAGTGTTCAAATATTCATCAAACATTGATAAACTAGAAGGTACCAACTTTCCTCTAGAAGTGGAGCTCGTAGTAGAAGAAGAAAAACTTGCATCGGGTATAGAAGATGAACTTTTACGGGATTTCAGATTATCCTCTTGGACATATTCAAAGTAAAGATCATACAATGCATCTCGAACCTTCGACATATTTGCACGTGCATCGACATCAGTATATATTTTGTTGAAAGCAAATTCGACTAACCTCATTTTAAACATGGGATCAAGTACTGCTCCAATAGCCATCAAAAGGTTGCAGCTGCCCCAATAGTTGTCAAACTTCTGTTTCATCTTTCGAATCATTCCTCTAATGAACTCATCGTGATGGTACCCGATATAGCATGAGTCGCTTCATAAAATACTCCTAGAATGTCAATAACATCCTTGACTTTATTCCAATCTTCTGAACTCGGACAAGAACTGTATAAAGATTCCCTTTGCGCAAAGATAGGAAATGCGTCCTTAACCTTGATGGCTTGAACCAACATTTCATAAGTCGAATTCCAACGAGTAGGACAATCAATGATTAACATCTTCACCGGAATTCCCAAATGATGTATAATGTCAGAGAACTTTCTCAATCTAGACTCAGACTGATTAATAAACCGCACACTATCTTTAACATCTTCAATAATGCATTTAATAGCAGAAAGACCATCTTGAACAATGAGATTTAAAATGTGCGCTGTACACCTTACATGGAACAACTTACCATCCAAAGGCAACTTACGGCTCTTGGAGAAAGTTTCCTTGGCAATTCGAATAGCTGAATCATTGTTTGAAGCATTATCCACCGAAATGGTAAAGACTTTGTGTTCAATTCCCCAATCTTTTGTGCACTTCATAAGCCCATCAAAGATATCAATACCTAGTAAATATCAAAGATGCAATTAAATCAATAACATAAATACTTGTTAATATTGATATGAAAAAATAAAAATTTCTAACAATGACATCACCGGCATGTGGCGGTGGGAGGGGCATAAAGCTAAGAATTCGCTTTTGCAGTTGCCATTGAGAGTCAACAAAGTGGCCGGTAACACACATATAAGAAATCTTTTGCACCTTTGACTTCCAAATGTCGGTGGTCAATGAAATCTTATTGATGCTTTTCAACATCAATAGTAACTTCTTCTTCTCTAATTCGTAGACAGTAATGACATCGTTCTTTTTGCCATGGTGCGAGAGATCTTCTCGAATTCTGGAAGATTAACTTTGAACATGAATGAAAAACCATAATTTTCCACGACATTGAATGGTTGCTCGTGCATTAGAATCCAATGCGCAATAGCTTCTCTTTGCTTCTTATGATCATATCTTCCATTAGACAAAGGATGCACCTCAAATTTTGAATTCACCGGTTGTAGTTGCAATGTTGTTTGCTTTCCCACATGAAGTTTCTTTTGAAGACACCTCTTTATATGATTCCAAAGATGAGTTGTTGTCGTAGTAGCTGGCTTAGATAGTAGAGTCTTGCAATGTTTGCATTGATATTTAACGGTTCCATCTTTTGAAGTGACTTCAGTGAAATCGTGATAAGCTTTTGATATTTTCTTTCTCTTTTTCCGTTGAAACCGACCTGCATCATCATCATTTTCACCATCTTTATCTTCACCCGACTCATCTTCAACGCCTGTATCTTGGATTTCGGGACTATCTTGTCTTCGATACTACCACCACCATCATTTGTTTCTATCATCGGACTCAATACCTTTCGTCAAAGTTTTTAACAATCAAATATCAAGAAAGCCGAATATATGTTATAATTTTGACGCCTATATTTTACTTCATATAGAATATATACCTCTTGAGTTTCTTCCATTTGCACAATGTACTGGGCACGAACCGACAACCTTGAACAAAAGAAAAGCAACATACCACAGTCATATTGAATCAAATATCATGTTTCGAACAAGAGTAATGAGGTGCCTACATTATATCCTACGGACACCATAAACCTACAATATTGACACAACAAGCTATCTCACTAAAACAAACGACTTTATAGTTTAGACGAAGCAAAAATACCTGATGATGTGTTAACAGTTGCTAATAAGCGCGAACAGAAGTAGTATTATTACAACCTGCGACTAATAAGCTCGAACTGCTATCTCTGAGTCTCCGCTCAAATTATTGCAAGAGCCAAGAAGCAATTCAATCGTTAGGGCTTTGCTTTACTTTTAATTATTTATTAGTTAACTATTTTCAATTAACTCATAGTGGGCCTTTTACTGGGGCCATATATATACTTTTACATATTTCATTCATATTAAATGTTAGTATATGTACAAGTATTTAGAGTATATACTATTAATATATATATATTATTCGAATCGAATATTCTAAAAAAAATCGAATCGAATATTGACATATTGTATTCTTATTCGAAAATTATTCGAATCGAAAAAAATATTCTTATTCGGATTCTGTATTCTAATATTTCGAATTCGAATCTTAAATTTCGAATCGAATTTCGAATCGAACAAAAAGATTCGATTCATTTGTATTATGATAATGATATCAATATAATGATAATGATATCAAATCTTGATTTATCTTTTTATATTGGTAGTTATTGTATTTCCGTAGATATTGATTTCCTTGTACTCTATAAAAGGTTCATATCAATGCAAATCATTCATTGAGGCAAATTATCTTTAGCCTAACATGGTATCAGCCTAATATGGCTTGAAACCCTACCCCTACAGCCATCTCCTACTCGCCGCTTCTCTGCGCAATTCTCGACCCTCTCCATGGCTGCGTCAGATACACCAACGCTTCCTCTCTCAACCATGATTCACATGGTTAATATCAAACTTCCTCCTCCAACTACTTGTTATGGCATGCCCAAGTCGAACCACTTCTCACTACTCAACAATTCATGTCGTTGGTTGATGGCTCGTCACTGCTCCGTCTGCCACCATTGATAATGCTACGGGAACATCTATCCTAATCCTGAATACACCAAATGGCTTCAACGAGATCAGATGTTAAAGCTTTTTTTGTGTCGACCTTGACAGAAGAATCTATGGCCGTCATAATTGGCTGCAAATCTTCATGTGACGTGTGGAAGGCTCTCGCTCGTGCTTACAATCACGACTCCAAGGCTCGCGAACTCAGCCTCAAGGATGATATTATGTCCGCTAAACGAGGTACCCAGTCTGTCGCCGAATATGCTCGACACTTCAAATCGTTGGCCGATCAACTTGCTGCGATCGGGAGGCAATTGATGAGACGGACAATCCCACTGGTTCCTGCGAGGACTTGGCCCCGAATTCTCGAG
>JAPQWV010005540.1:0-17923 GCA_027422505.1 Craterostigma plantagineum
GGAGTCGAACAATTTCCTGAAGTACAATTCAGCATACCGTTCCATAGGAAAAAGTAGAGCTGATAGGAATGAAATGGGCTGATTTGGTTAGGCGATCAACAATCACCCAAATAGCATCGTGGCCTTTCGTCGTTTTAGGCAAACCAACGACGAAGTCCATTGTGTGTTATCCCATTTCCATTCGGGAATTGGTAAAGGCTGCAGAGTTGTCGCTGGTGTTCCGCTTTGATCAGCTGGCACGTCATACATCTACTACGAACGTGGCGATGTCCTTTTTCATTCCCGGCCACCAATATATGATTCACAAAATCTTGGTACATCTTTGTCGCACCCGGGTGTACTGAGTACGTTGTTGCCGTGCGCGTCTGTCATTATCGTTCGTCGTAACTCCTCGTCGTTGGGCAGTATAGCGATTCTTGTACAACAAGGTTCCGTCTGCCCGCACTTCGAAGTCTCGGGTAGTGTATCCTTCGCCTTTAGATAGAATTCATCCTCTTCTTGTGCTTTTTGAATTCGTTCTAGCAACGTCGGCTGAAGAGTCAGGCTGCTAGTTTCGTTTCGAGATTCGCCCAAATGGACTATTTTCACTCCACGCCTGTGCAATTCCGTATTCATCGCCTTTCGTCTAAGCGCATCTGCGACTACGTTCGTTTTGCCCGGGTGATAATTAATAACGCAGTCGTAGTCTTTTACAAGCTCCAGCCATCGTTCGCTGCCTCATATTCAGCTCTTTCTGGGTGAAGAAGTATTTCAGACTCTTATGGTCTGTAAAGATCTCGCACCTTTCTCCGTAAAAGGTAGTGTATTTCAAATCTTTAAGGCAAAGACGACTGCTGCAAGTTCTAAGTCATGGGTTGGATAATTCTTCTCGTACTCCTTCAGTTGTCTGGAGGCATACGCGATTACTTTACCATTTGCATCAATACGCATCCCAGTCCATTCTTCGAGGGTCGCTATAGACCGAGAATCGTCCAGTTCCCGAGGGTTAGTCAGAATAGGAGCAGAAGTGAGTCGCTTCTTCAGCTCCTGAAAACTTTGTTCGCAAGCTTCAGACCACTTGAAAGGTACGTTCTTTCTGGTCAAGTTCGTCAGAGTCGAGGCAATGCTAGAGAAGTCAGCTATGAAACTTACGGTAATATCCCGCAAGTCCTAGAAAATTTCGGACCTCCGGTCGGAGTAGTTGGTCATGGCCAATTGTTCAAGGCCTCAATGTTACTCGGGTCCACGGAGATTCCACTCTCGGAAATCACGTGTCCCAAGTAGGCTACTTGCTCAAGCCAAAATTCGCATATCTTGAATTGGCGTAGAGCTGGTTTCTCACGCAAGGTTCCTAAGATGATTCGTAAGTGAATCTCGTGTTCTTCTTTCATCTTATAATAGATCAAGAATGTCGTCAATAAAGACGATTACGAAGCGGTCGAGATAGTCTTTAAAGACTGGGTTCATAAGATCCATAAAAGCAGCAGGGGCATTAGTCAGTCCGAAGGGCATGACCAAAAACTCGTACTGGCCGTACCCTCGTACTGAACGCCGCCGTTTTAGGAACATTTGTCTCCCTGATCTTAAGTGATGGTATCCCGAATGGAGATCGATTTTCGAGAATACCGTAGCACCCTGTAGTGGTCGAATAGATCATCGATTCTCGGTAACGGGTATTTATTCTTTATCGTGATCTTGTTCATTCCCGAAAGTCGATACACAGTCGCATCGACCGTCTTTCTTTCGCACGAATAGGAGGGTGCTCCCCACGGTGAAAAGCTGGGTTGAATAAACCCTTTCTGCAACAAGTCCTCTAGCTGTTCCTTCAATTCTTTCAGTTCGTTCGGCGCTAGGCGATAAGGAGTTTTAGAAATTGGGGCGGACCCCGGCATCAGATCATCGTAAACTGTATTTCTCGATCAGGGGGTAACCCCGGGAGATCATCGGGAAATACATCAATATACTCATTGACTATCGGTACGTCCTTCAGTTCTGGCTGAGGTAACTCCTCTGCCTTCACTGCATATACGAGATAAGACTCACAACCGGATCTCAACAGTCGTTGATCCTTCAGCGCAGAAATTTGCGGAATACGATTCAAAGTAGTTTTCCCGAAAAGTGAACACTTCTTCTTCGGGCAGTTGAAATTTTTACGACCTTCTTGTTGCAATCTATGATGGCTCCGTATCTCAAAAGCCAATCCATCCCAAAAATAAAATCATAGTCGTTCATTGGGATCACAATCAGATCGACACTCAGATCTCTACCCTCAATGTTCACAGAACATCCTCCCAGCACTTGGTTAGTGCGTGTCGGATCACCGTGTGGTAGAGTAATTATGTAGTTGCACTCAGATAAAGTAGGAGAGATTCCCACCTTTTCCACATACTTGGCCGACACGAACGAATGTGTGGCCCCCAGAGTCAATTAACACAGAAGTGGGCACGTTATAGATAGTCAACGTACCCGTTACTAAAGAAGGATTTGCTTCGGCCTCATCATTAGTCAGAGTAAAAACTCGTGCTGGCACTGGAGGGGGTCGAATCAATGGTTGATTCGGGACTTGAGGCACATTCACATGACATGTCCTGGCATAGTGTTCCAACCTTTCCGCATCGAAAACATTGTGGAGTATGACATACGCCAAAGTGATAGCGTCCGCATCATTGACACTGTGGTGAGGTATTCGGAGGTCGGTTTGGAATATTAACTGGTCCCTGATTTGGTCTTGGTCGCCAATTCTGTTGACCCTGTTGATTCCCGCGATAATTTGGTCCCTTGCCGAAAAAATTGGCGTTTCTGGTTCCCTCCTCCTTGTTGTCCTTCTATTCTCCGCTTAGCATCCTGCGCCTTTGTAACTCTGCTCTCCGCCTGCTCCGCTAGGATTGCTCGTTCAGCGATACGGGCATATGTTTTCCCTTCCGTATCGTACATGCTTACGCTCCGAAAAATCTCAGGTTTGAGGACCCTCCAAGAAACGTTCTATTTTCAGCTCGTCAGTGGCCACGATATGTGGCGCAAACCTAGACAACTGCTCGAACTTACGGATATAGTCTGCTACAGACATCCCTCCTTGCTTCAGATTGATGAATTCGTTCAGCTTCAGCGCCCGATACGGCGCCGTGAAATTACTTTCCTCGGAAGAGTGTTTTGAACCTCTCCTAGGTCATCATAGTGGGATCCTCGAGCACATGAATTGGTATCCCACCAGTAGCCCGCGTTCCCACGTAACATGAAGGTGGCACACGTCACCTTTTCAGTATCAGGCAGATGGCTAACACGGAACATATTTCTATTGTTCTGAGCCAATCCTCCGTAAAGGTAGGATCGACTGCCTCTTCAAACGAAGGGGGGTTTAACCGTCGGACCTTTCCCCGGCAGCTTCTACACGTTCTGGACCAGGGGATGAGTGACGTTCCGAGGAATTTTGACGATGGATGAGATCATTAATCTGATCGGACTGCCGCCAAATAGATCAGTTAACTGATGAATGATAGAGCGGTCCTCATTCGGTGGGGATTCGGAACCCGCCCTACGACTAGTTTCACCCACTTCTCTACGTGTCCTTGGCATTTCTTAATTAGTTCTACAATCATCATAGAAAACACGTATATTAAGTAACACATAATCACGTAATTAAGAAGTAAACTTACAGGCCCGGCTGGTCTCCGGGCTTTTGAGCGGCAGTACATGGACAGTCTTCAGAATCTAAAGCCGAAGCTCTGATACCACCTGTAGCGCCCTACTTTTCTAATTAAGATTAGTGGCGGATTTCCGCAACGTAAGCCGCAGAAGGCCCGTCTAATTAAAACTTTTTCCTAAAATAATATACACTAATATAAAAAATTCGTCTACATCGTTATCTCTGTACACGGCCGAAGCCCCAAAAATATCAAAAGAACAAAAATCTACAAACGCTCCACAGGTCTTCATCCATGTACCGCACCGCCCTCAAAAGTCCGTGGAGCACCGCCACCAGCCGCCTCAGTCACGACGCGTATCAGCGTCGAACTCAGTACCTACAACATGTAAACACTGAGCAATTTGCCCAGTAGGTGAATAAAATACATGTATGCAAGTGTGCACTCAACCCAAGTCCCAATATCTCACAACATGATTAATGCACACTCTTTCTTTTCCCACAATTCCTATTTCACACAACACAGGGCCCTAGGTTACGCTCACGCGCGCAATAAATATCTTGGGTGGTCACGTGATGTTAGGAATATTTTATAGTGTTCGATTTCAATATGTTTATCTTAGTTGGTTTATATTTAATTAACTTTAGGCTAGTTTGTAATATTCTAGTTCTTAGTTACTAGGGGTATAATATACCAACTAATGTCGTATATATATCCCCAAACCCTAATCATTAGGGTGTGTGTTTTTGGTGTAGTATGTGTGAGTGCGTGTGTGTTGAATAGTAAGAAAGCATTTTCAAAGCATTCATCTTCTTCACTGTCACACCCCACGTCTAAGCTTTCAAATCCACATCATTAGCGTGGTTAAATCGTCCTAAGTCAGTATTGTTGGATCAAATAGGGACCAACACGTGATCACACCCGAATCCAATGGCATGGGTGGTTAAAACCGTATCCATAAGTCATGGGCGATAACGCCCGTATCCATATATATATATATATATATATATCATGGGTGATAACACCCGTATCCTTCTGGCGGTGTGCACCTCGAACCGACCACGTCCGAGTAGACAGATCGATCACGTCTGTCTCCGCCAGGAATTCTGTGAGCCCAACCGGTCACAAATATTCTCAATCTACCCCACGTACCAACATCTCGAATCATCACCGTCTCAATACGGTGGAAATCATCTTTTAGCCTGACGTGAAATGCACGTGCCATGCATATAATCGCAATAACATATAAAAAACATGATTCACATGAAACGTACGTAAAACATATAAATCACATAATTCACGTAAATCACATAATCACATGAAAACACATAAATGTGTTTACGTATTGTAGATGGATGATCCACCTACCTGCCCTCCTGCTATTGTCAATCAATGAATCTGGTGGAATCCGTAAATGTCAAATCTCTAGATAAATAAATATTATTAGTATATGTGCTAGTTCTCGAAAAACCTAAAATTTATAAAACCTAAAAATAATGAAATTCCTAAAAATAAATAAACCCTAAAATATTGAAAAACCTAGAAGTAGCAAAATTCTAAAATCCCGAAAATTTATTAACTGAAATACAGTGTCGAAATCTTGGAAATGTCGAGACATAGATGTCGAGATTATTAAAACCATATCGAGATAGTACTAATTCTATAAAGGTGTCAAACTTGTACAAATGTCGAGATTATTAAAAGGAAATGTCGAGACATCTAAATATCGAAACCTATTCTTTATATCGACATTTATTATTATTGTTATCAAACATCTCGGGCAAGCAATGTCGAGATCTCAAAAATATAAATGTCGAGACTTAGCCTAATAAGTAATGTCGAGATCTAATATTAATATACCTCGAGATTTCTAATTGAGTTCATACTAATGTCGAAGATCACATGATGTCGAAAGCTATTACTATTATACCTCTCGACATTTTTCTATCCATCAGCTTACTATTCATTTCGATATTCTAAAAGCTCTCACACTTCGACATTTTATATAATACATCTCTGAATTATCTACGTGACTTTATCTCGAGATTTCATGAAGGTCGAATTCTTTACACAATACGGAGAATCACAATGAAATAGAAATATCGAGATATGTCGAAACCTATGGGAAATCTCGAGAACTGCTTACACCCACATATCGAAGTTTATTTCTCATAAGCTTATCTCGACATCTTCCTATCATTATGTATTTTTATTAAATGTCGAGTTGCATAGCTGATAGAAGTCGAGACTTTCATTCTGTAACAAATGTCGAAAACCCATAAAATGTCGATATCCATCACCTCTTGACATCTAATAATGTCGACATCTAAATCGAAACATATAAAATATCGGGACATACTATAACATACCGAGATTTACTAATACCGAAATCTATGTCTATATTTTCCTAACTACATCTCGACTTTCATGATACATTAAACATCTAGAAACCTAATTATGATAGAATACTATGCCGAGATCTTCTGGAAATCATAATTCTCCAAAAAAAAAACCCTAAAACATATACCATCGGTTTTAAGAATCTTTTCAAACCCAGGAAATCTTGCACCTTAAATTATCAAGCTTCTAAAAACTAATAAATTCTAAAACAGCACTAAATAAGATCATCTACTCCTTACAAGTTTCCTAGACATAAATATTTAGAGTTCACGTAATTAGTACTTGAAAACAGATTAAGATTCGAAACTTTCGGTGTTTCAGTATTTGAAGTATTTAGGGAATTTTCCTAATAAGAAAAACATCATTTAATTACTAAAACTATACTAAGTATGCAACGTACAGAGGATTTTTTACCTCGAAACTCTTCGACTTTGTTACTAGCCTTAGTCGCAAGTTCTCCTAATGCTATCCTTGTTATTTGTCGTTACTAATGGGAGCTTTCCTTATTAATGATCTCCATTCATATTGGATATGCATCAAGGCTTTGATAATTGTGTTGATAGTAAGTCACGACATTTTCTTCAAGTGGAACTAACTTCATTCTAATATTTATCTTTTGCAAATTTTGGGCCTTGATCACATTTTAAACAAAGCCCAATACTACAAGTCTCTATTTTTATAAAATCATGGCTTGATACTCTGTGATATTTATATTATTATTTTAAGATATTCTTTAATTAACTTAGAAGCTATAGAAAAACCTATATTTTGTTCCACAACTTTCATTTTACTATCTCGATCTTAATTCACAGATTATATATTTACAACAAAATCCCGTATTAAAATTTACGGGTATTACAATATCGAGCAATGGTTGGAAGAAATCAACTAAGAGACGATGCTGAGAATTCAACGGTTCGTGGACAGCCGCTCCTGATGGAATTACTCGAAGACATCGAGGAGAGCAACTGAAGCTGAGGGAAACGCTGAGGAACTTCGAGTATGCGCTGGGCTTGTGCAGGTCATATTACGCCCGACAAGGACAAATAGCGCAGAAGAGCAATCAAGCACAAAGGGGGAGATTGTAGAGTATCAATTTAATTTGTGTTTGATTTGATTAGTTGTCCTTGTAATTAGGGGCTTTTTGTATAGTAGTCCTTAGATTAGACTAGTATGATATTTATACCAGTGGGTTTGTATAAATAGTTGTACACACATTGCGCTTAATACAGAAAATAAGAGAATTGATCCGAAAGGCTGCCAAATCCAATTCTAGAAAGAGAAAACTCATAATTCTGTCTCTCAGTACTCGAATTCTCTCTCGTGTTCTTCATCGAAGTTTTTCGATCGAAGTTCAATCCATTCAAATTCTAATCGAATTCCTTAGGATTGGAGTTTAGGATCATAGGAGTTGATAATTGAGGACCTCACACAAATGATTTTCGCTTAGTCAAACTTAGAAAGTCTAACCGAAAATGTTTTCGACAGAAAGTTTTGCGCGCGCAAAGGTCAAAATTGGTCTTCATCGGAAAAGATTTTCGCTTAGTAATGCTCGAGAAATTTTTTCTACTAAAGTCGTTCTTGGTAAAGACGATTAAGTCTGACTTTGTAATCTGATAAGAAAAAAATTTTCGCGCCGGGTTTTCGATCGAGAAAACCTGATCGCAGAACCTAGCAAGAAAATGAAATTATCGCAAAAAATCATAGAATACACTTAACACTGATTCAAGGAAAATTGACTATAAAATTACAGGTAATTTCTCGTAATCAGATGATGAATACGCACGAACACACAATTAAACACATTAGAAAGCAAAACATGTCGATTTTGATCAAATCAGAATGTGTCTAAACAATTCTTCGCGCGAACAGTAATCACTCAAATCCGATCGACTCTGAAATCGAAGTTCAAACTGCTACAAATCTAGTCGCAATCAATGTATATCACTAAAACAAGCACAGAAACATCAAATTCAAACAACTAATTAAGCACTGAATTGAGCTATTAGATCGAAATTAGAACTCGCGCCAAATTGTTCTTTGATGGAACAATACCAGAATTCAATTTTGATATAATTCTAACAATTTTCGATTCAAAACAGAACGAATCTTCTCTGATACCAATTGTTAGGTCCTAAATTATCAACTCTATGATCCTAGACTCGAATTCTTAGGCAATCAATTAGAATTGTAGAGATCAAGATTTCGATCGAAAACCTTCGTTGAGAGCTCGAGAGAGAATTTCGCTTAGTGTGAGAAGATTTCTTATGTTTCTCTCTCTAGAAATCGAATTGCATGCCTTTTGGATCAATTTTCTAAAATATTCTCATTAAGCACAATTTTTGTACATCTATTTATACCAAACATACTTGGTATAAATAACAAACTAAGTCCTAAACTAAGGATAAATACAATAAAAGCCCCTAATTACAAGGACAACTAATTAAATCAAAGCACAATTAAAATGGTATTCTACAAAAATGAGAATATTAAGGTCGTTGTTGTCTTGGGACTCAACATTGACAACCTATATTTCGACAATTTTTGAAAAACATCAAGAGGCTCACGGATTTTGAAAAAATGGTTTATTCGAGAACGAAGAATGGGAGTGTTGACCGAAACACCTTAAAGAAAAGTCCGAGATGCACCCATAGTTACATAGGTCAGGTAGAGTGTCTTGTCAGCATGAGGATACTGTATAATACATGTCGAGCACAGTGGTTGCTGCGAGCTGTATAGTACACATCGAGCACGTGGTTGCTGCGATGAAGGGATATGTTATTAACAATCCCACTACCCTTGACCAATCAATAATGGTTAAACTCGCTGAGACGGCTTATTCTGTGGGAGTAGATGAACTCTATGCTCAACAACCATGTCATGATTAGATCTAACAAACTTGTTGAAACATACGAAACAAGGCTTGTATGTAAAAGGTTGAGTCTAAATGATGGGCTTTGACTATGAGGAAACCTTTTTTATTGTTCCAATGAAGTTCAATAAATCTTACTCACACAGATGCACGCTTTTATGAGATCTGTCAGACGGATGTGAAAATCGTATTTCTCTAGGAGACGTAAAATGAAAAGCCCAACGATTTTATATCGCAAGTAGATGCTCATAGTGTGCGAAATTATAGAAAAGGAGTCGTACAGACTTAATTAAGCCTACAGGAGTTGGTGTCTTTGGTTTGATGAAATAGTTGGGAACTATGGATTCATAAGTACAAATATATCTTTTGTATCGCAATTTGAACCAGTGGAAGTTAGATATAATCTTCGTATTGTATGAGAGATGTTGCCCTTAAGAAAGGAAACAATATCGAAATACTCCGAATGGTAAAGCGGGGCTTGACCCAATTCTCCATTAACGAATTGGGATAAAAGACCTACATTCACGGAACAATCTATTTGGATATAGCTTTTAGTACAGAATGGTAGGTTTATCTCAGGCCCTTTACTTGGAAAGACAAGGTCAATTACAAGAAAAATGGTTCTTACCTACGATTTAGTTTTCAATATTCTCGTTGCGAGGACAGATAGAAAAGCTAATCAAGTTCCCATATACACTTATAATCAGTGGTGTTATATATGCGGAGTTTGACTCGCCCTTTGAGAAAGATAAATACGCTGAGAGCGTTTGTCAAAATTTAGACTACCTAGGTAATTACAATAGTTCATGATGTTGGTATATTCGAATGGAGAAATATAGGTGGACAGTTAGACTTATTTTCGAACTTCAGTTTGACGTGGATGATCGAAAAATTCACTTAGGGTTTGGTCTACAAAGAATAATGGTGGAAACCGTACCTTGAAATGGTTTCAAGGAAGCACTTACTATTAGTGCATGGGCATTGTGAGATCGAATCCCAAGTCAACCATGCGCACTAGCGCAGATAATTACCTGGGAGGTAAGAGATCCCAAGTCAACCATGCATTGTGGGTCTACTGCTGCCATTGTGGTCCTACAATAAACAGAATGATCACTTTAGCCAATGAACCTTTGTCTCACAGTTAATCCAAACAAAATAAACGAAAGAAATATTACATGTTGCATGTATCATTAAAAAATGCCTGTTTAGCCGTGCAGGAGATAGCGTCGTGAAAACGTGGCCGACCTATTCACTGTGCCTTTTATAAAGGCAGTGTTGAATAACGTCTTGAGAAGACGAGTATGAGATACAAACAGCATATGGCACCGAGTGCAAGTGGGAGATTGTTGGGGATATGCCCTCAGAATGCCATTCGAGGTGTAATGAATAGGGCATAAACATGAACCTATTATTCACACTTTGATATTTGAATATTGTTTTCAAATATTTATTTATGGAATTTACGAAAGTCATATATTATTATTTACCTATCCAGTTTTACTAGGCATCCGATGAGACGGTAAATAAATAGATTGTAGCACCCGAGTCCGCATAATAGTAGGGCCAATAAATTTGCACAAATGTGGAATGCAATTACGTGCGCTATGTGCATTAATTATGTGCTCGTGAATGATGTGCTGAGATGCGTACTTAATTTGCTCATGGAGGTCATGAATTTAATTTGTGCCAAGGGACCCCTGATTTAGTTGGGAATTCTCGAGAAATAGGCAGAGGTAAATTTGGGCAAGGCTAAGAATTGGGCCAAGGGTATTAATAAGCTAAGTTTTAAGGATGAGACCCCCAAAGACAATTAAAATGATTAATTGGGCTAGGAATTTGACTTAGGCCCAATTTCTTAAGAAAAATCTTAGGACGCTTCCTATAAATGAGGGATATTACGCCAATAAGTCCCATCACCCCCATGTAACAAATTAACACTTAGCTAAATCCATTTGAAGTCCACAAACCCCATAGCAAGAACAACGGAAGCTCAAAGCGATGAGGGAGGAGAAGCCGATTAAGGAAAACCCAGCTCGAACTGGGTATAAGACCTCACCCTAACTTCGTGCCTTTGTTTAAGTAATACGGTACCTTAGGGGTTTAAACACGAAAATAGAATTTCATATAAGGGTGGTGAGATTTTAGGGCTCGAAGGCATATTGAATTTAGTATAGGTATTTTCAAGATTATGTTAACACTTTTAGTGATTTTTAGCATGAAAAAATAAGCCTAAGCGTGCACTATCATTAAGACTCGGACCTGGGTTTTTGCGAGTCCAAACGGTCTTCATGGTGTTCTTAGAGAAAATAAATTTTGATCTTTAAGTGCCGAACCTTGCGAACTGAAAGATGTTTTTGGTGAGACCGGATTCGCAAAACATGAGTTTCACGAACCGAAAAGTCGCGAACTCAGTCAGGAGAAGTAGCGAACTCATACACTACCCTTTTCGGGTCGATCAGGGTTCGCGAAACCTAATATTCCGCGAACTCAAGCTAAGCAAGAATCGGTTCATGAATCCCTGCAATTGGCGAACTCCTTGAGGATCACGAACCCCATGCGACAAGCCTTGGCGAATTGGAGACGTTTTGCGGGTCCACTTCGCGGGTCCAACTTCGCGAACCATCGAATTTGCGAACTCAAACGAGTTTCGCGAATCCATCGAGGTTCACGGATCTTGTTATGCGAACTCCCCAAGCGCGAACTTGACCTCCCCTAAATTGGCAAACTCGGATTGGCGAATCCAATCCCGCGAACCCAGTGAACCCTAGGCGAATCAAGAGTTTCGCGATCTCACTCTGCGAACTCACACGCTTTGCGGGTCCAATGCAGAATCACGAGCCCAAATTTTGCGAAACCATAAAAGTGCAAACCATCAATTGGCAAACTCGGCATGCTTTGCGGACTCCAACACTTCGCGAATCGAACTAAGCTGCGAATTGGGGTTGACGAACTCATCCATTTTGCGAATCCATCCCAGATTGGCGAATCGATCCCCCACATAGTAAGTCACGAGCCGACATTTCACGGACCCTAGCTTGCGAACTAGGATGATCCACGGTAAGGTGCGACCTGGAGTGTGCGACATGAGGGTATAAGCGACACAGGATGGAACTCTGGTGTAGGCGACCTCAGCGTGGGCTACGGCGTGAGCGACCACTGGACAGTCGGGGACGACCGGGTTCATATGGCGACCTAGGGGAACGATGTGCATCCTAGGGTTTGGCCATCCGGCGTGGACCGCTGTCGTATTGTCCTTGAGGGACGTGAGCTCTTGTGGTGCATAGTGAGATTAGTCGAGGGCCTGAGTTATACTAGTACGAGTACTAGGTGCATCGGCTCGAATGCCTTTGCAGTGTATCAGAGCATCGGTGCGCCTTTGCGAGTGATATATGCACCGGCGCGGTTTGCCGTTGCGGGGGAGTGACATGTGCACACATGCATGATTTCTGTTTACTGAGCCTCAGTGGCTCTTCTTTGTGTTAAGTGTTGTAGGCGCCAGCGAACCACGGTACGTGATCGCTTTGATGCAAGGCCGATCTTTTGAAGCTTCCGCTGCTTTTGGGGTGGAGGTGTGTGTGTGTGGATGACGACCTGTGAGGCCGCGCGCATAGGAGCTTTTTGCTGTACCGGCGCACCTTCGCCGTTGTAGTTAGGACCTTGTTTCAGAACAGTAGCGTTCGATATGTATTCTTTTGACATGTACAATGACAACATTCCATTACATAAATGGAAAATGAAAAATTTTCTACGTATTCTGGTATTCTTTAGCACTTGTAACTCGCTAGGCACACGGAATACGCTAGAATTAAGGAAGGGTCGGGAGTCGGGTCCCGACATAAATCCCATACATACGAGTTTAGTCACCTATTCTCATGGGATGGGAGAGGGGGCACCGATGATCCTTTATTCTCGGATATTAAATTAGTCCATAAGTCTTAGACTTCAATGACGGATGTCGATCATGATTATTTGTTGACGACTCTAAAAATGGTTGTGCCAACCATTCACTTGGGAAGTGGGAGGTCGCAACATTAACATGAGTTGAATCGGGTATTAACTTTATTTGGACACGACTCGTAATCGATGATCACATGGCTGACTCGCTGAGTGTCAATGCTCGATCGATTGACTATAGTAGTGTGCGCGGACCTTAGACGGAAGGGTCATTGACAGAGTTGGCTTCGGGGTCTTGACTTGTCACTAGTTTGCTAGGGCCCGCTTTGTTCGAGGTTGAACATGGGTCAGCGACGACATGCGATCTTGACAAACGAAGTCCAACTGCTGGGCATTGGCAGTCGTGAGGGACTAACAACCTCGTAATTAATCGAGGTATATGTCCTTTGCATATTCGGAGATGAGAAATTACAGAATCTTTGCAAAGTATAAAAACTAACTCACGTGGTACGTGGAGTATAGTTTAGTAATTTCATCGTCACGAATTAGAAATAGTGTCGGGTTAGTGAGTTTTGACAATACCATGGCTCTCACTCGATCGGGACATAAGTGAAGGGTCTATACGTATGACGATAGTCGGTTCGTAGATCGAAGATCGTACTCAACATGGAATCTATTCGGTTACCATGGGATTGGCTAGGTTCTTACCGAGTTTTTAGATTCCTCCTTTCTGACTTGGGACGAACAAAGAAAGTCGCGCTTAAAAAGGATCACTGAGACAGTATCTGACAAAATGAGATGTGCTATTATTTAACGGGCTTTGAGACGTTAGTAAAACATTAAATATAAATTTTAGAAACTATATTTACATGGACTTAGATTTCCGGACAAACCGATGAAGAATGGACTGGAAATAGGGTTAACAACAATGAGCAAGGCTCGTCATGGCCATCAAGCTTGCCTGACTCAAAGCAGCAGCAGATTCAAAAATTTGTATCTCCCAATCTAGACGAGGATTGAAAAATACCTACGGTCAGAATCATGCTTGGTGAGTCAATTTTCTGTGGCTAAAATTTCACGTCCATCGGACATCTTTTAGGCCTTGATCTGCCGTGAATAACGAAACTGCCGCAAACCTTTGGAAAGTGTCACGGTCGTGAAGGGTACTGTCCTAGGCCGTGAAGCACAGGAGGAGGTCATTTGTGCTCCGCCAGTGTCACAGCCGTGAGGACTTGACCCAGGCCATGCAGGGCTATGCACGAGGCCGTGAACCTACAGTTTTTGGTCAAACAGAATTGAGTCATGTAGGACATTTATAAGTTTAAAGTCATTTTCATGGTTGAAAAAATGATTTTTACGATTTGGCTTGGAGCAAATTCGTGGATTAAGATTCAATTTCAATTTCTCACTCTAAACTTAGAATTTCAGTGAGAGTTGAGAGAATTCTAAGTGTTCTCTTTGAGATTCAACACTTAAGTGTTTGAGTTTTAGTAAATCAAACACATAAAACACATATACATCTCTTACAAAACATCTTCCCCTCCTCTCTAGCCATCCTTCGAATGAGGTGGAAATTTGGATACGTCCTAGGGTCGGCGTGACGATCTTGCCAAGGCGTTGGAGCTCGGAGAGGTCACGATGTTGCTCGGAGCAGAGTACAACAACCGGGATGGCAGAGCGAGAGCTTGGGATCTTCGCGACGAGGGCAAGCTTCGAAAACCCTTATCACGTGTCATGCATATAATCTTACATAACCAAGCGATCCGGGGCTCCTTACGGGGAACCTGGGAAAAATTTAAACTTCTGCTGCGTCCGGGATTCAATCTCGGGACACCCGGGTTTCCCAACAAAGACAAGCAATTGATGTGGGCTCGCTCAAGAAGTAATCCGTAGAAATGAAAATAAGAAGGCTAGAATCCCCACTTATATGAAGTGGCTTTGTGTCTAGGAGCAAACTATGACCTTTAGAGATAGAATACGACTTAGACTGAGAAAGATTAAGCAATTAACCTGTCGCATATAAAGAAAATCCATACGTGACCAGATCGAGCATCCTAAAGATATCGTCATTTCTAATGTTATAGGTATATGTATAATAATTTTGGGTTTATTTTATATTTATTTATTATACGTATCACGCAAAATATAGCATTGAGGTACACAAAAACACATAGAATAGAACACATGAAAGCACATTAGAGCACGTAAGCAACATTATGGAAGATTTGACATGCTACTTTTCCGACAAGGAAATTGGAATCGTTTTTCATCCAATGCCTTGGTGAAAAATGTCAGCCAGTTGATACCCCGTGTTTACAAAATCCATATCAAATTGTACCCTTTTGATACATGATCTTCTATAAAGTGATATCTAATGTATATGTGTTTTGTGCGTGAGTGATGACCGGATTGCACGTTATCGCACTGGCACTTGGCTATCACTATAAATGTGTAATTATTTAAATTATACCAATAGTTGCGAAAGCTGGGTCCTCATCCACAGCATTGAGAGCAACAGCTGGCGGCAGTGACGTATTCTGGATGAGCCATTGAAGTTGATACGCAATTCGCTTCTTGGATGACCAGCAGACCAGCTTTTCGCCTAGAAATTGAGCGCCACCGAAAGTGCTTTTCCTGTCCATTCGGCAACTTGTATAATCAACGTCAGTAGAGCCAATTAGTTTGAAGTTTGTGCCCCTAGGATAACACAATCCTAAGGTCGAGGTGCCCTTGAGGTTGCACAGGATCCCTTGTTCGCGAGCATGTGAGATTCTTTGGGATAGACTTGAAAACAGATGCATGGCAAACATGATGTCCGGCCGGCTTGAGGTGAGGTAGAGAGAGAGAGAGCTATTATGCTGCGATAAAGTGTGATGCGACCGCTTTTCTAGTGGGATCGGCATCCAACTTGCAGCTAGTTGACATAGGAGTGCTGAGAGGCTTGCTCTGATCTTGAATGGAACTTCTTCGTCCTTGATGTACTTGTCTGACTGATGAAGATTCCATCTTCGAGCTGCCTGGCTTGGAGTCCTAAGAAAAAATGCATCTCTCCCATGTGACTCATTTCAGACTTGCTCTTCATTAAATCTCCAAACCTCTTGCAAAGCTGTGAATTTGTTGATCCGAAGATGATGTCGTCTACGTGTATCACCATCAAATCTTTGTCTTACCATTTTGCTGAAGAGTGTCGTATCGATAGTTCCTCGATGAATCAAGACTTCACGAGGAATTCTCTCAAGACGTCATACCAAGCACGTGGGCTTGTTTTACTCCGTAGAGAGCTTTATGCAATCGATAGACGTAATCTGGGTGCATGATCAACAAAGCCTTCTAGCTGAGCGTCATAAACTTCCTCCTTTAACATGCCATTGAGAAAGGTGGTCTTAACATCCATTTGGTAGACTTTGAAGTCTTTACTGGCCACATAAGCCAAGAAAAGCGGATAGCTTCGATTCGGACACCAGAGCATACGTCTCGTCGTAGTGAATGCCTTCCTGTTGTTTATAGCCTTTCGCAACCAGTCTTGCTTTATTTTGGATCACTTCTCCATTCTTTTGATCTTAAACAAGCATTTCATCCGATAAAAGTTTTCCCCATGCGGACGGGTACTAGTGTCCATACTTGAAAACAGTCAAATTGATTGATTTCCTCCTTGCATTGCAATTACCCAATCCGGTCTTTAAGTGCGTCTGCTACCTTGGTCGGCTCATTTTGGCTTAATAGCTGAAGAGACTGTGCTGATGTCTTATCCGTACTTCACTCGAAGGATCACTAATTATTTGATCAAACGGATGTGCTCGAGTCCATTTGCACTCATGAGGCAAAGCTGAAGTAGATGCATCAGCCATTGTGGATCGAGATCTCCAATGATTTGAGGCTGTTCATTGGAGTGAGGTGTTCCAGTTCTGCACTTGAATTGAGCGACTCTGGTGAACTTCCTCAACAACCGTAGTAGGTTCTTCTGTATTCGGAGGTAATTCTGAATTGGCGAGGTGGTGATATTTGAAGAGCTTGGTACATCAGCCGCGTTGAGTGGAATCGACTACGGGTGTGTATGGAACAATATACGGGCTCAAAGAGAGAGTCCAAGTCTTCTAACGCGAGTCTGTAGCTTCTTCTGATATTGAATCCTGAGCTGTTGCCATCTTCTATTGGTTTGTGCCAACACACCAGTGAAATGGGTTCTAAACTGTTGGATTCAGAAGCCGTCGGGTTGGGCACGGGTCCTGGACTGATGTGCCCAGAAGCATCTGGTTGGGATGGGTCCGGGACTGATGTGCCCAGAAGCCATCTCTGTC
Source organism: Craterostigma plantagineum (assembly GCA_027422505.1). Lineage (NCBI taxonomy): Eukaryota > Viridiplantae > Streptophyta > Magnoliopsida > Lamiales > Linderniaceae > Craterostigma > Craterostigma plantagineum. Next base: position 17,085 of record JAPQWV010005540.1, read on the forward strand.
ACTTCTGGGAAGTGACATTGTAGCTTTCTTTGATTGTTTGGTTGGACTTGATGTATACTCGGTACGCTTTCGAAGTAGAAGAGTACCAGACAAAACTGGCTTCGAATGCTTTAGGGTCGAAAATAGCGTGTGCTCTCTATCGTTCGCCAGAAATCACTTGCACCCGAAGACCTTGAAGAAGGAAATATTGGGTACCCTCTTGTTAATGATCTCGTACGGAGTCTTATAGAAGCGCTTGTGAACTACCGTCCTGTTCTGAGTGAAACAGGCGGTATTTACTACTTCAGCCCAAAAGAAGTTGAGAGGCCTAAGTGGATCAATATCATACACACGGTTCCACTAGAGTTCAGTTCTTCCTTTCGACGACCCCATTCAGTTGAGGCATCTTCCGGCTGAGAATTGCTGACTAATCCCAAGTTTCTGATAGAATTCACTGAGATACTTGTCATTGAACTCAGTTCCATTGTCTGTTCGGATGGTTTGAATAGTCTACTCAATAACATTTGAGTAGAGTTCATGAAGTTGACGATCAAGTCTCCTGTCTCATCTTAGTTTGGAGGAACTTCGTCCAAGTGTAACGAGAGAAGTCGTCGACAATAACTAGCACGTACTTACGTCCGTTGATACTCTGTGTCTGCATCGGTCCACAGAGGTCGTGGACGTGAAATAGAGGCAACTAGTTTAACATGATGAGATGCTCGCTTCATTTTTCCTAGTTGGCACGCCGAACATTGATTGCTCTTTCTGTAATACTATGGTTGGAAGACCGTGAACCAACGTTTTCGTTGAAAGACGCTGAAGAGCTTTGATGTTGACATGAGACATTCGTTGATGCCATA
>JAPQWV010005541.1:0-17879 GCA_027422505.1 Craterostigma plantagineum
TTGTTCCTGGTGCTGAAGTTGCTGGTTTCGGTTGGGCTATCGTTACGGGAATTGTCATTGGATTTGTCAACGCCATGTGGGATCGATTTTAAGGTTATTTACTTTCCCATGAATTGGCTTACCTTAGGTCTAGTTTCCTTTATTATTACCGATTAATGGTCTTGTTGACCGATTCACTACTTGGTTCCAAATTTGATGTACATGGATTTTGGACCGCAGCGCTGTTTGCCATTGTCGTTGCCATATTGGAAATGATTATTGGCAGTATGTCAAAAGATTAAGAGTACATTATTACATAGCATAAGGGGCTATCAAAAAATTGGATAGCCCTTTTTCACATTCCTCCACTGATATCACCTATCAGTTGAAATATATTTTTTACGGTCCGATTCCTTTAAAATAGTCGTCTTATGGATGAGTTTATCTCCATTTCCCTGGCTTTTTACAGCAGAATTCGCTAAATTTAATCTCATAAAGAACGCTGATATATGTGCGAACAAAACCACGAGCATAGCCATGCCACACCGGAGCACGTCTTATAACAAAGGAACAGCCTTGGTGGATACCCAGCGTAAGCTCGTAATGGCTCTCGTCATCTTACTTACTTACTCCTATTGAAATATGCGTTTAAGATCAGCCTTCCCTTTGGGCATCAGCTTGACCTTAAATAGCGTTGCCTACCTTCTCGCGGGAATCCCCGTTATTCAAATGGCATTTCGCAAGGCAAGCCGCGGTGATATTTTTAATGAATTTTTTTAATGACCGTTGCAACCTTGGGTGCTTTCGCCATTGGAGAATTTGAAGAGGGTGTCGCGGTAATGGTATTCTACCAATCGGAGAGTGGTTTCAGGATACTGCCGTCGATAACGCCAAGAAATCAATCAAATCGCTATTGGATATCCGTCCCGAAAAGTAACGGTGCTGCGCAACGGGCAACAGCAGCAGGTAAATCCAAAAACCGTCACAATCGGTGAAATTATCTTGTAAAAGCAGGAGAAAAAGTGGCGCTGGATGGTAAATTGAAAACGGAGAAAGCCGCATTAATACCGCAGCATTGACTGGAGAGAGTAAACCCGATACAAAAATAGGGGCGAAGCTGTTTTTGCAGGCATGATTAATCTGGAAACGGTTGTTGAGATCGACGTTTCCAGTACATTTGAGGATAGCAAATTGAGCAAAATTCTCGAAATGGTACAGGATGCTACCGCACGGAAGTCCAAAACACAATTGTTTATTGCCAGATTTGCCAAAATATATGTTCCTATTATTTTCGGCCTCGCGCTTTTGGTTCTTATTTACCCCTGTTTTTTGTTCAGGACTATAGTTTTAAAGAATGGTTCTACCGGAGTTTGGTCTTCTTGGTGATCAGCTGTCCTGTGCCCTGGTTGTTCGATTCCCTTGGGCTTATTTTGGTGGTATAGGTTTAGCCTCCCGAAATGGCATACTATTTAAGGGCGGGAACTCCTCGATGCCATCACCGCAGTCGATACCATTGTCATGGATAAACGGGTTACACTTACAGCGGGTGTATTTGAAGTAACGGAAGTTTTTGCTGTCCATGGAGATCCAACGGAATTACTGAGTTACGCTAAGGCTGTCGAGGCACATTCAACACATCCCATCGCAAAGGCGATCGCCAGTTATCATCCCGGCAGGCCGCATTGCAAGCTGAGAAAACCAGGAAATAGAGGCCACGGACTCCTCGCCACTGTTAATGGAAAACGTACACTCGCAGGCAACAGCAAGTTACTGGACAAATTCAATATCAGCTATCCTGCAGAGCTAAGGCAAGTGGCCTACTCCATTGTATTGCTTGCCATCGAAGATCAATATGCGGGTTATATCACTGTGGCGGATCGGATTAAGCCCGATGCCAAGGAAGTGATCCAAACCATGCGTGCTCAAGGTCTATATACCGTCATGCTATCTGGGGATAAAACAGCGGTAGTAAATGAAGTTGCCAAAGAACTTGGGCTAGACAAAGCTTATGGGGATCTCCTTCCGGAAGATAAGGTAAATCTGTACAACAACTGATCGATCAAGGTCGCCGTGTTGCCTTTGCAGGTGATGGCGTAAATGACGCACCGGTAGTAGCTTTGGCGCAGGTCGGCATCGCCATGGGTGGAATCGGAGCCGATGCAACCATCGAAACGGCTGATGTGGTGATCCAGAACGATGAACCCACAAGATCCTGTCTGCCATCAAAATCGGTAAAATTACCCGAAGCATTGTTTGGCAGAACGTCATTCTCGCAATGGGGATCAAAATCATTGTCTTGGTTCTGGTGCCGGTGGTGTTGCAACGCTCTGGGAAGCAGTTATCGCCGATGTTGGGTAGCAATTTTGGCTATTTTAAATGCCATTCGAATCCAGCAGAAAAAAGTCTAAAATAGAAGATACCCAAGAAATCTGGCCAACACCTGTAAAAATCGGATATCAGAAATAAAGTAGTAGAATATCCCTAAAATTGAATAAAAGCGGGGCTGTCCCAAAAGTTGAACAGCCCCGTTCTTATTTTTCATCCCCGATCTAATTTAGATCACAAAGAGCAATTTTAATCCCGCCAAGCTTTGTACGCATTGATCAATCCATTTGTCGAAGAATCATGACTTGTAACCGGATTGGCGTCGCTTAATTCCGGGAGGATTTGATTGGCCAATTGTTTACCGAGCTCGACACCCCATTGATCAAAACTATAAATATTCCAGATCACACCCTGGACAAAAATCTTATGCTCATACAATGCGATAAGTCGTCCTAAAGTGCGTGGCGTCATTTTTTGAACAGGATGGAATTCGTTGGCGATTACCTTCAAAAACTTTATAGGCTTTCAGTGCTTCAATTTCCTGGTCGACTTCCGGCTTTCTTAAATTCAGCAACCACTTCGGCTTCCGTTTTGCCATTCATCAAAGCCTCAGTCTGCGCAAAAAAGTTAGACAACAGCAATTGGTGGTGGTTTCCGATCGGATTAAGACTATTGGCAGGTGCAATGAAATCACAAGGAATCAACTTGGTGCCCTGGTGAATCAACTGATAGAAGGCGTGCTGCCCGTTCGTACAGGTTCACCCAGATAATCGGTCCAGTCTGATAATCACTGTTGACCATTGCGATCAATATACTTACCGTTACTTTCCATATCCCCTTGTTGGAAAATAAGCGGCAAAACGGTGTAGGTATTGATCGTAAGGAAGAATTGCGTGACTTTCCGCTTGGAAAAAATTATTGTACCATACACCAAGCAAAGCCAATATCACGGGAATATGGATTCAAAGGAGGTTTCCTTAAAAATGAACATCCGCTTCATAGGCACCTTTCAACAGTTCCTCGAAATTATCGAAGCCTATTGCCAAACTGATTGAAAGACCTATTGCAGACCACAGGGAATAACGTCCGCCCACCCAGTCCCAAAACTCAAACATATTCTGGGTATCTATTCCAAAGGCACGTACTGCTTCTGTATTGGTGCTCAATGCAGCAAAATGCTTAGCGACATCTTCCTGAAGGGCACCACTGGCCAGAAACCAATCTTTAGCGGTTATGGGCATTGGCCATCGTTTCCTGTGTTGTGAAAGTTTTTGATGCAATCAAAAACAACGTTGTTCAGGATCCACAGCTTTCAATGTTTCAGCAATGTGCGTACCGTCTACATTGGAAACAAAATGGACATTAAACGTGTCTTTATAAGCCTTTAATGCTTCTGTTACCATTACAGGGCCGAGATCTGAACCCTCCGATACCGATATTAACCACATCGGTAATTTCTTTTCCTGTATATCCTTTCCACTGACCAGATAGAATCTCTTCGGTGAAAGTTCTCATGTGTGCCAACACTCGTTTAACATCAGGCATGACGTCCTTTCCATCCACATACACGGGTTGATCGGATTGGTTTCTCAAAGCAGTAGTAACACCGGTCTATTCTCGGTCACGTTGATCCGCTCGCCAGAGAATAGCCGCTATCGCTTCTTCAAGACCACATTCTTTAGCCAGCTGTACCAAGAGCGCTTTTGTCTCTGCAGTGATCCGATTTTTGGAGTAATCCAAAGTATATCTTCGAAAGCGATCGAGAACTTCTCAAAACGTGCGGGATCTGCGGCGAAAAGTGTGCGTAGATCATTTTTTTCGCTATTGTTAGATAGACCTGATAAGAACCAAATGCTGTGCTAGATTCTTATAGGCCTCAGTCTTTGTAAAATTAATTTTTGGGAACATACTGTTTTTACTGAAATTAGTTGTTTTAAACATCAATAAGAGCCTTCCGTATTTCATTGTTACACATCGTGTAGATCCTTAAATGAAGGTTTATTCTGTTGACAATACCAAAACTAAAAAAAAAAGGTCAAATATCTCTATTTGACAATCTATAGGACGCGAAGTTATAAGATAGAAGCGCGAATTATTAATTAAATTTCTACTTTAGCGGATATGACAAAAGAACAAATTCAAGACTTGAGGGATCGTGTTACTTCCCTGAGGATGCATCTTTGACATCGATGCACGCAAAGAAGAAATAGAAAGAGATCAAGCTATTACGCTTGAAGCAAGCTTTTGGGATGATTCCAAAGCTGCAGAAAAATACTCTTGGCCATAAAAAACCAAAAGGTATGGACAGACCCACTTCGACGAAGTTGCAGCGGCGGTTGAAGACGCCTATGTCATGTATGAGTTCTTCAATCTGGCGACGCGAGTGAAAAAGAAGTGGACGATCAATATAGAGTAGCTTTAGAGAAAGTCGAGGAGCTCGAGTTCAAAACATGCTTAGTGCCGAAGAAGATCAGCTGGATGCAATCTTACAGATTACAGCCGGCGCCGAGGAACTGAAAGCTGTGACTGGGCTGCCATGCTGATGCGGATGTATATTATGGGGGCGAGAAAAATGGATATCGAGTGACCGAACAAGATTCGCAGGAAGGTGATGTTGCAGGTATCAAGAGTGTAACGTTACAGATATCCGGAGATTTTGCTTATGGCTACCTGAAGGGCGAAAATGGTGTACACAGGCTCGTTCGGATTTCTCCATTTGATTCCAATGCAAAACGCCATACCTCGTTTGCTTCTGTTTATGTCTATCCTTTGATTGATGATAATATTGAGATTGATGTTAAGGATTCAGAAATCGAATGGGATACTTTCCGCTCAGGTGGTGCAGGAGGTCAGATGTCAATAAAGTGGAAACAGCTGTTCGATTACACCACAAACCTACTGGCATTATTATTAAAAATCAGGAATCCAGATCGCAATTACAAAACAAAGAAATGCGATGCGCTTATTGAAATCACAGTTATATGAGATTGAAATGCGTAAACGCCAGGAAGCTACCGCTGCTATTGAAGGAAACAAAAAGAAAATCGAATGGGGATCCAAATTCGAAATATGTCCTCCATCCTTACAAGTAATTAAAGATTTACGGACCAATTACGAAACCTCCAATACACAAGCTGTCCTGGACGGTGATCTAAATGATTTTCTAAAAAATATCTATGGAATTTGGTGGATAAAGACTATTCCGAAACTTGATGATATTGAAGACGTCCCCCTTTGGAGGCGTCTTTTTTTTGTACTATCCTTTGCTTTTTTTATTTGGCTTAAGCTGAATTTCTTCAACCTGCACATTGCCCCCTTTCCTACACAGTTTGTCACAAAAAACTGTCAATTTCTTTTAACAATCTGCATGCAAATGTTAAAAAACCTTAAAAGTCTATTGAATCGATCGTCGTTATATTTTGGCATAATTCTGTTACAATAAAATCACAAAACACTACAAATCAACAGATTAATTACTTATTATTGTATCAAGAACGTTACAATTAGAAAGGATTGCTTATTTTGGCACGAAATAAAGGCATGTCTTTTGCGTTTATGGAATCGTAATATTTCATTACAAAAGATACCGACAGCGGTATCTCTTTAAACACTGAACGAAAGAATGTATATCTAAAATAGAACGGTTATGAATTAATGAAAGACAACTCGATCGTATCCAAGCAGATGGCCAAACAATGAAGCCTGCGGTATATGATGTAAATGCAGGAGAAAAGCGATTGATCATACAGTGAGCAAAAACGAGGAAAGCAACTTTGGTCCAAAAGAATATGGTATTTTTGGAGCAACTTTTTTTATACTATTTGCGTCAGTTTTGGCGTATACATGCTTTCAACCAGATTTTGATGCATTACGTTCCAAGTTTAGACAGCATCGGCGGAACATTTTAATTGCGTTGGGAATATTTCTAGCTGTTGTTGCTATCAGCTTTTTTTATTTTTTTGATTGTACTGCATCGTAAATATAAACCCATCGCTTCAGTATCGGACGATGAGCTACCGACTTGTACGATTATCGTTCCCGCTTATAACGAAGGACAATTAGTTTATGATACCTTACATAGTTTGGCTAGCAGCGATTATCCGGAGAAGAAATTGCAGATTATTGCAATCGACGACGGTAGTAAAGATAATACCTTTGCTTGGATACAACGTGCCAAAATGGAATTGGGCGATCGTGTTGAAATTTATCAGCAGCCCAAGAATATGGGTAAGAGACATGCCTTGTACGTGGATTTAAGTTAGGTACGGGAGAGATTTTCATCACGGTTGATAGTGACTCTATTGTTAAAAAGGATACCATACGTAATATGGCGAGTCCCTTTGTAACAAACAAGGAATGTGGGGCAGTTGCGGGTAATGTGCGTGTATTGAATACTAAAAAAGCGATTATACCGCGTATGTTAATGTGAGCTTCGTATTCAGCTTTGAGTTGTACGTTCTGCACAAAGTATGTGGGTACGGTAATGTGTACACCAGAGCATTATCTGGCTATCGTAAAGAGGCTGTGATGAACTGTTTGGAAGATTGGATTAACCAGACTTTTATGGGACAACCGTCTGATATCGGTGAAGATCGCGCGATGACCAATATGATCCTGAAACAGGGGGTATCATGTTTTATTTCAATCCAACGCATACGTTATACCGACACACCTGTACGTTACAAAAATCTGTACAAGATGTTTATCCGTGGGAACGAAAGCAACGTGCGTGAAAAACATTGCGATGAGTCAATTGCATTTAAGAATTTCCGTCAGGGACCTAAATGGGGAGCACGTATTTATTGCTTATGCAATGGAAAAAAGTGTTATTGTCTATCCGATGATGTACTGATGTTATGGACCGTATTTCATTATCCACTGATGTTCTTAAGCTCAACATTGGTCGGTATCTTAATATTTTCCAGCGTCCAGGCCTATTTCTTTGATTCCAAAAACTCGGATGCCAAAGAAGCTTTCTGGGCTTATAGTTACAGTATATTTTATGCTTTCAGCTTATTCTGGATTACACCGTATGCTATAGCGACCGCTGGACGCAGAGGTTGGTTGACAAGGGGTTAAAATTAACGCAAAGAACGTATATTTACAGCTATATAGAATTGGTTTTAATTATATTGAATACTTTCTCAGATCTTGATCTACTAAATTCCCAGCAAGTAGATCAAGATTTTTTTTACCTAGCATCTTGCGCAATCGTTTGATTTAAAAAAACATTATCAAATGTTTGTTTTTAATACTAACTTAACACCACAATTATAAATTTGGCCTAATTAAACTAAGGGAGTACACAAATTGCGGTAATTATGGAACAGTTAGATGACACCGTGCTATTCGTTGGGATACAAGCCAATGACCGTCATGCTTTTCGGAATTAGTCAATCGCTATTCTGCTATACTTTTTCGATTTATACAACGCCGTGTTTCCTGTGTTGAAGACTGTGAAGATATCCTGCAGGAGGTATTTGTTGCCCTTTGGAACAATAGACACAAAATCAGCATTGAATATTCGCTTTATCCGTATCTTTTAAAACAGCCAAATACAAAATCATGACTGGACTATTCATGAACAAAGGAAAGTTGCCGTGCTGAAAACCTCACTCAGACCTTCCAAACACAAGTTTTAATACGACATCTGAAGAAGAACTATTAGCAAAGGAACTTGCTGTACTATCGAGCAAGAAGTTGACAAGATGCCTTCAACGATGCGGTCTGCTTTCTCGCTTAGCAGAAAAGAATCCATGTCTATTAAAGATATCGCTACAGAGCTTGCCCTATCAGAACCAAACCGTGAAAAACAATATCTCATTGGCTCTAGGCTGGCTCAAGCTTCGATTTAAATAGTGGCAACGCTATATGAACTTCTCTCATGTAGTCTCATTTCCCAATAGTCTCATCATTTAAATGAACTGGAATACAATAATATATTTTTTTTGATTTCTTCGGTACTTCTCTTCGCATAAAGAGATTATAGGTTTGTATGAAGGAACAAGAATCATCAGATCAAGCCAAAGCCTGCTTAAAAAATACTGGAAGGCCAATGTACAGCTGCGGAAGAACAACAGGTACTCCGTTGGTTCTATACATTGGATCAATCCGATAAAGAGCAATCTCAGGAAAGAGCGGCCAGCGGACGAAATTCCGCCCCACTAGCGTCGCGCATCAATGCTAGATTAGACGCCCGCTATTTGATGAGCAAACCCCTATCAAACGACTGAGCTGGATACGATCCAAATGGATGGTTGCTGCTATGCTTATCGCCATTTCGGGATTTAGCTTTGGTTCTATCAAAAATTATCTTCAAAAGCCGAGATACCGCTTACATTAGCGGCTGAGGTGCGTTCCCACAATAAGACTTTCACAATGATATCCTTCCAGGGGGGCATTATGCAAAACTAATAACACCGACAGGAAAAGAGCAGCAGCTGGCAGATCCATTTGTTCAGCAGCATAATCGACGACAGAAATAGCGGGTAAAAACTTCGGGTTGATGTGCCAAAGGCCGGTACCTATATGGTCATTTTAGAAGATGGTACAAAAAGTATGGCTCAATTCGCTCACACAGCTTTCTTACCCGACACATTTTGAAGCAGAATCAACGTCAAGTTACATTAACGGGAGAAGCTTATTTTAAAGTCGCGAAGGATGCCAGCCGACCTTTCCGCATCCATGCCAATGGCACAACGATCGAGGTCCTGGGAACCACATTCAATGTCAACGCTTATCAAAATGAAGTGTCCACCTCACTCGTAGAGGGAAGTGTAAAAGTCCTTAAAGAGGGTAAGCAGACCATTATTAAACCGGTGAGCAAGCGACAACATTGGCAAATGATATTCAGGTCCAAAGTAAGTGATCTAGCAAAAAATACCGCATGGCAGCGCGAAGAATTTTATTTCGATGGCAACAATTTCAAACGATATCACGCAGCAAATTGCACGATGGTATAATGTTGAATTTATAAATATCGAAGCCAATCAATACCCCTTCTACGTACAGAGGCTCCATTAGCAGAAACAGTAAGCTTCGGAAGTTTTAGAAATCCTGGCTTTAGCGACAGGGCGAAAATTCGACATTAACGGAAGGAAAGTAATAGTACAATGAAATTGATTATCTACCTTAAAAATTTATCTATGGCATAAACCTCGATTATCGCCTGGCAATAACAAAAGAAGGGGATGTTGACGCATCCCCAGTTAAATCCAAGGCTTATTTTATGATTACGAACAGAAATTTAAAAACCTCAAAAATCATTCTAATTTATGAATTTTTTTCTCCAATGAAAAGGCAGGAGAAAACACGGGAATCCGGATCCCTCCAGCCTTTAAAACTTTATGTATGATAAAGTTAAGCACTCTTTCTTTGCTTTCCCTTGCTTGGGAAGCACATGCCTCGGAACTGCACAAACAGTCAATTCTCTCCTTAAAGAAGGTAAAGGTTGAGAAAGTCTTACAAGAAATTTCTAAGCAAACCGACTTACGATTTTTTTATGATGAAAAACTGCTGGATAATCTGCAGCCCATCAGTGTGGACGCAAATCACGCTTCATTCGCAAGTGCTTTCCAAAGCACTGAAAGGACAGAATCTAAGCTTTCAGATTCTCAACAACACCATCGTAATTCCGAAAAACAACGTACAGATATCGAAATTACAGGTACAGTTCGCGATGCGCAATCAGCACTTGCCGGTGTAACGGTATCTGTGGAGGGAAATCCGCATTATCTATAAAAACAGATGCCAACGGACATTTTTCGCTCCGTATACCGAGAAAGCGGTGCTGACATTTCAGTATATGGGCTACACAACAGAGCGTTATACAGGTGGGAAAATCAACGCACATGAATGTGACTTTACAAACGAGCACCTCACAATTAGATGAGGTGGTGGTCGTGGGTTATGGTACACAACGAAAAATCAATTTAACGGGCGCGTGTTGACCAGATTTCTGCCAAAGAAATTGAAAATCGACCTGTTACCAATTTAGGTGCTGCCTTGCAGGGATTGATTCCAACTTGAACATCACAATGCCAGCGGTAATCCTTCGCAAAGTGCAAAATCAATATTCGGGGTATTACTTCAATCAATGGCGGTGAGCCGCTTATATTAGTAGACAACATTCCTGTTACTGGCGATGAGCTCGCAAGACTCAATCCAAATGATTTTGAAAATGTATCGGTGTTAAAAGATGCGGCCTCGGCTGCTATCTATGGCGCTCGTGGCGCATTCGGTTGTAGTTCTTGTAACAACCAAATCTGCCAAGTCAGAAAAACTTCAAGTCAACGTGGGGATGAGCAACCATGGCGCACCACAGGTAAATTGCCTGAGATTGTCACAGATCCGCTTACCGTGATGCAATATAAACACGATGCAGCTTACCCGCTGTATGATTTGTATCCGGATGCCGTACGCGAATATGCGAAAAAGCTTCAGCAGGACCCTAGTTTACGAACACGATCCTAGACCCTACAAACCCAGAGAAATGGGCTTACTATGGTCAAACTGACTGGATGAAGGAAGCCTATAAAAAATTGGCTCCAACCAATACGCTCACTTGAGCTTGGGTAAAAGAACGTACAAATTAAGCTATTATTTTCCGGTGAATACTATAAGCTCGATGGTGCCCTAAAATATGGGAATGACAAAACTTAACCGTTACAATGTCGCAACAAAATGGATATGCAAGTCACTCCGTGGTTGAACTTCGGAAATATACGATATTAACAAGCCGACAATATGAAGCTCCAGTTTTCATGGGCGGTGATTTCTTCTGGAATGTAAAACCGTACCCCGTCTTTAGATGTTCAAGAAATCCGGATGGCAGCTGGACCCAATCAGGGGCTAGTTTATTAGGACTATTACAAGAAGGAGGACGAAGAAAAGAAAACATCAACGAGTTCCAAACGACATTTAATGCCAAAGCAGATCTGATCAAAAACATATGGACAGCCAATGCAGATGTTACTTTCCGTCGTTCCTTGGTGTAATTGATGGTTATAATCGTCCTGTGCAGTACAAGACCGGGCAAATGCTACGCCTCAATATGCAGGAGGAACTGTACCCTCCGCATATAAGCAGCAGGAAAAACACCCGATATGATGTAATCAACGGTATACACAATATACACAACAGTTTAATGACCACCATGTCAGCGCCTGGTCGGTTATAATCAAGAATATCGGAATACCGAAATAAATTACGCCCTTAAAAATGGTCTTTATTCGGCTGATATACCATCCATCGGTTTAGGTAGTGGAGCGACAACAGTTACCCATAGTATCGACGATTATGCACTGCAAGGTGTATTTATCGTCTGAACTATGATTATAAAGGGCGTTACCTCATTGAATCAAATGGCCGTCTGGACGGTTCTTCGCGCTTTCCAAAGGGTGACCGCTGGGGATTTTTCCCATCGGTATCGCGGGATGGGTACTTTCTGAAGAGCAGTTCTTTAACCCGCTCAAATCTGCGATCAACTTCTTAAAACTTCGGGGTTCTTATGGACAATTGGGTAACCAAACCGTCTATGACCAGGCGATGAATCCATTAAGTTACCCTTATTTGCCATCTATGGCAGTCGATAATGGTATTCCTCGCGTTATTGAAGGTAATCGTCCGATATCCCTTTACCCACCATTAGTCGTGGCCCAAGTCCTTAACTGGGAACGTATTTCAACAATCAACGGCGGTATTGACCTGAATGTAACTCAACAACCGCCTGAGTACGACATTTGATATTTACAACGTACCAACGAGGGGATGTTAATCCCAGGAAGAACGCTTCCCGGGGCTTTTGGAGCTGACGCGCGCGAACTTCAATGCGGCCGACATGAAGACAAATGGTTGGGATTTACGCATTAGCTGGAAAGATAAGTTCGACCTAGCGGATCGCCATTCCATTACAACGCTACATTTACACTGGCAAACAGCAAAGCTACCATTACCAAATTGATAATCCAAGGGTGATATCAGACAACATTATGCCGGACAGCGCATCGGTGAGATATGGGGCCTTCAAGCAGATGGTTCTTCCAAAATGAGGATGAGCTAGCTAAACTGAACCAAACCGACGTAGGAACGGACGATCAACAATATTAAATTCTATGTTGGAGACATTAAGTTCAAGGATATCGCTGGAGGGCCAGATGGAGGACTGACGGAAGATCACGAAAGGAAAACAAAACGCTTGATGACCATGGTGACCTCAAAATTCTAGGTAACTCGGAAGTTCAATATCCATATAGCTTTGACCTATCAGGTTCATGGAAAGGTTTTGACATACGTGTATTCCTTCAAAGGTGTCGGAAAAAAGAGACTGGTATCCACGGGCAGCCAAATCTATTTCTGGGGAATTTATGCACAACCCTGGACGAATGTGACCAAGCAAAACTTAGACCACTGGACTCCAGACAACAGAGATGGGTATTTTCCACGGATAAAATCGTACAGTGCAGAAGATACGGGGGAAGAATCGGTATGCCGAATACACGTTACTTGCAGAATGCAGCTTATTTAAGGGTAAAAAACATCACTTTCGGCTATAGCCTTCGCAGAATTTTACAAAAAGAATTGGATTACAGGCCGTGCGCTTCTATGTAAGTGGCGAGAATCTATTTGAACGCTCAGGGCTTAAAGTAAGCATAGACCAGAAGCTCTAGGAAGCACACGAGATATCCTTTCCAACGCACTTATGCATTTGGATTAAATGTTAAGTTTTAATACGCATATTCATGAAAATATTTCACTATACTACACTAGCATTGTCTTTGTCACTACTGACAATAAGCTGTAATAAAGACTTTTTGGATCGTAGCAACAAGACTGCTGTGACAGACCAAAAATTTCTTTAAAAACGCCGGAAGATCTCAAAACCTATACCAATGGCTTTTATCGATTTATGGGCGCATCATATGACGACATCTTCTCAGATAATATCGGTGGATTCTCAGGAAGCAGCTCAACAAACAATATGCTCCGTGGTACGCTAACACAAGGCAAACGCATCTGGTTGGTCCGATGAATGGAAAAATTTACGCCGCATCAACTATATGATGGATCACCTTGGTACTGTAACCGGCGATCAGGCACAAATAGACCATTATGTTGGCATCGCCCGTTTCTTTCGTGCCTACATACTTTAATTTAGTGCGCGATTACAAACAATGTTCCTTGGTATGACACGGCTTTGGGGTGCTGAGGACGAAGCGATGTACAAGGACCAGGATTCGCGCGAGGTTGTTGTTAAACATATGATGGAGGATCTTGAATTTGCCGCAGCCTATATCAGAGAAGATAAAGTGGCCGGTAATTTCAAAGAACGTGTAACACAAGGCGCGGCATTAACACTGTTAGCTCGCATTGCCTTGCACGAAGGAACATTCCGTAAATACCACGAGGAGTTGAATTTACAAGCTACAGCAGATGAGTTCCTAAAGAGAGCCGTTTCAGCATCTCAAGAAGTTATCAATTCTGGGAAATATAAAATTCATAACACCGGTGCCAAAGAAGTTGACTTTTAGAACATTGTTCAGCAGCAACAATCTATCGTCGAATACAGAAGCGATTTTTATCCAAAAGAATGACCGTTCACTGGTATTGCAAACAATTAACATACCGTATTGGACTGGCAATGGGCATTAAGGGAGAATTAATGGAAGAATTTCTAACAGCTGACGGGAAATCTTTACATCAACTCGGATTATAAAACGAAAACCTTTACGCAAATATTCAGAACAGGGATCCTCGCCTGGCTGAAACCATTATGCTGCCGGATTTAAAACCGATCCGAATAATCCTACGCCTTATTAATAAAACCTAGTTTTGGCGGATATCTACAGATAAGTTCTACCCTAGAGATCCTGCTCTTCGCGGTGGGTTGGGTAGCAAACTACACCGATCTTCCTATTATGCGTTATGCCGAAGTATTGCTTATCAATGCCGAAGCTAAAGCCGAATGGGCACGCTTACACAAGCTGATTTGGATGCAACCGTGAATGTTTTACGTGGGCGCGTCGGTATGTACCAGCGTTACAGTTAGCAACAGCCAATGGACAGGTAGATCCTGTTCTTGCGGCACGCTATCGAACACTCAAGGAGCCAATAAAGGAGCCTTGTTAGAAATCCGTCGTGAGCGTCGTGTAGAGCTTGCCTGTGAAGGTTTCCGTTTCAACGATGTGCTCCGTTGGAAAATGGGCGACCTGCTGGCGGTTGCGCCGCATGGAATCTACGTACCTGCATTAGGTGCCATGGACGTTACGGGTGATGGAAATCCGGATATTGCCATTCTTGAAAATGAGAAAGCAACAGGTCCAATCGACCAGTTACCAGATGCTGTAAAAAACCAAACTCGTAAAATATTACCTCGATGGAGGCGCATTTTACCTCAACAATGGTACTTCGGGATATATTATGATGACTGTTGACCAAAAAAATAAGCGGTCATTTGTTTCGCCAAAATACTATTACAAACCAATCCCATTGGACAAATAACATTGAATCCTAATCTAAAACAAGTCTTTGGATGGGATAAATAGCTAATAACTTATCACTTTTTGCTAGCTCTGAAACCGGAGCTAGCTTTTTTATTTAAACAACATGAAATTATTCCAATTACTTGCCTGCTGTCTTTTTCCGATTCCCGCCCTTTTTGCACAACAACGCGTCGGTCGGGTTTTGAAGATCAGAATGCGAATAACCTGTTCGAGCAGAACGAGAAGCTGATCGGTGGAGTAGTTGTATCCGATGGCTATGATGTGGTAAAAACCAATAGCGACGGAACGTATACGCTGCCCAATAACCCAATGCCCGCTTTTTGTCTGTCACTGTAACGAGTGGCTACAAGGCAACCAAAAAACATTACATCCCTTTGCGCTCGGATGTCAAAAATCTGGACTTTGCTTTAGTTAAAGATGCGGTCCAACAAAATGATTTTCTACGGTTTATCAAATCACCGACACAGAAACACCTCTATACGGCCTTGGATTGATAATGTCAGAAACTACGCCAAACAACAGCGTGCAAGTCTGATTATGCATACCGGGGATATTGCTATGAACCAGGCATGCTTTTCATGCCAAACAGAGTGAACAGTGAATCATGGGCAGACCGACTTATTATACGGTCGGTAATCATGACCTTGTCAAAGGTGAATATGGTGAGAAGCTATTTGAAGATCTTTTTGGACCGACTTATTACTCATTTGATGCCGGGCCAGCCCACTTCGTCGTTACGCCAATGCCAAATGGAGATTATAAACCCAGTTACACTGCTGATCAAATCATCGCCTGGCTCAAAAAAGACCTAGCTGCCATGGATAAATCCAAGCCGTTGATCTTTATAAACCATGACTTCTTTGTAGGGCCTGACTTTGTACTTAAAGGAGAAAAAGAACAGATTGATTAAAACAATATAACCTTAAGGCCTGGTTCTATGGACACTGGCACAACAATTTTGTCTTCAAACAAAAATGGTGTCTATGTCGTTTGTTCCAATGCCCCAACAAAGGTGGTACGATACTCTGCCGCACAGTTTGTTGTCGTCGATATTGACAAACAAGGAATCAAGAATATCAAGCCGATCTACACAAACTTACGTGACCACATCCAGTTGGTACGGCCCGTGAGCAATCAGCCGTTAAATGCAGACCAAACACTGCCTATACTGGTCAACGCCTATGATAGTGAGCGACAAATACAGGGTGTAGGACCTCACGGTATACGCGCATGAGACCGGAAATCGCATAAGCTCGATTCCGTGAAAACTGCCGGAGATTGGACATGGCAAGCAAATGTCCCTTTCAAAAAAACAAAATCAAAAGGGACAATACGATGCACTTATCACCGTTCGCTACGAGAATGGTGAACAGACCTTAAAGAAAGAAAACGTTAAACCTTGCGCCAGCAGAAAATGATAAGATTAAACTACAGTGGTCCGCATCAGTCAATGGAAATATCTGGAAAACGAGCCCACTGGTTGTTGGCGACAAACTTTTATGGCCACAATGGATGATGCTTTAGGAACCAATCACGCGATCAAAGCCCTGGATAAACGTAGCGGGAAAGTATTGTGGTCTCTGCCAACGATAAATTCTATTAAGCATAGATTGCGTTTCAGCGACGCATATTATTGGCTACGGATGTTGAAACTAATGTTATGCCATTGATGCAAATACAGGCAAAGTCCTCTGGACAAGAAACCTCGGCTCCAAGTCTCCCGACCTTGTTCTGGTGCCGCTCTTGACAAGGACATTTATTATACCGGACTAGGAAAACGAATGTCTGCGATGATATCCATACGGTAAACCGTTATGGGAAGGTGTAGAACCTTCAGGGGGAGAAGCTACTCCGGCAGAGCTATCGGTTGTCGGTCAGGTTCTTTTAGCTGGATACAACTGGAATGCACTCTGTGCTTACGATATCCATACCGGAAAACTCCTTTGGAAGCGTCAAGAAGATGGTTTACGTTTAGAACTGGTGGGGTAACCGCTCAAAATGATACATCTACACGACTCTGGCCTCAACGGCATCTTTAAGATTGATCTAAAAAACAGGAGAAATCATACAAAAGAGCATTAAAACCGACGATTTTAAGGTGATGACTGCGCCAAAAATCGGTGACAACCTTTGGTTATGCCAACGTCCACCAACGGAATCAAGGCCTATGATCTGCAGACTTTGGAAGAGAAGTGGCATTTCCCACTGGAGAAGCGCTGGTCTATTATCTGCATACAGTAGTCCTGATAACCGTAAGCTGGTCGGTACAGTTGAATCGGCAGTTATTGAAGTCAAAGACAAGTTAGTGTTTGGTGCTTCAGACGGCTATGTCTATGTCCTTAATAAAGCGGGCAAACTCATCCAAATTCAAACTTGGGTGCGCCTATATTTTCAGACATCACAGTGGATGGAAATTTGATGTATGTGGCTGATTTCGCGGGAAATGTTTCGTGCTTTAAACTATAGTAGTCTAAAATAAAACAAGCGCGGATCTAACTTCATTTAGGTTAGGTCCGCGCTTACTTTTTCTATTTTACAAGCGGATGCACATTCCATTTCTGCTCGAGATCAACGAATCTTAGGACGCTTCTGTACTCATCTTACCTAAAGTCAGCTACGGTCCTCAGTCTTTTATAACCGAAAAAACATGTGCGTCAGTTCTACAACTTACAACCAACTTACGCTACCAGTTTCAACGTCATAGTTCGCGCCGACAATCTTAATTTTACCCTCTTCTCAAGTTACGGAGCGTTGAACTCTGTCTGCGAATGTCACGGATTGCATGTTTAATATTCTGTTGATTTAGTTTTTCAAGCAGTACACTATTTTTAGAAGAACGTTCTTCCCCTGCTCGATCACTTCATTGATGATCGGATCGAAATGATTAATCAAATGATTTAGGTTGTCCATTCCCATGCTTCGATCTGCGCAGAATCAATCCTCCTTTTAATGCCCCACATTTGGTATGCCCAAAACGACAACAAGCTTAGAACCAGCTACATTGCCAACCAAACTCCATCGAACCCAAAATATCCTGATGACAAAATTTCCGGCAATCCGGATGCTGAAGATATC
>JAPQWV010005542.1:0-17871 GCA_027422505.1 Craterostigma plantagineum
GGGTTGTGGATTAGGGTAGATAGTTTCGGTGTGTTAAGATTTTTGGTTAATGTCACCTATTATTGTTGAAAATCTCACTCTAAATTTTGAAATTTTTACTCTTGATGATGTGTTTTTTCTTTGGCATAGTGACTTAATGTTGTACACTAAGCATGTTTAAGGTGTATAGTTGAAAATCTCACGCATAAATTTTGAATTTTTTACTCTTAATGACGAGTTTTGTTTCGCATAGTGAGTTAATGATGTACACTAAGCATGTATATGTATGAATTTATAATGTTAATATTAAATGAAATAGATTGGTATGAATCCATACATATTAGTCAACACCTCGAGAACTATCATCAACATCCATGTAAATAGCGTCCCCTCGATCTTGTTTTGTTGATTTTAAGACACCAGATCATAAATTTGTATGAACACAAATCTTATACATCAAAAAATTGCAATTATCCAAGCGTGCTTGTGGGGATTTTATAATGTGTGCGGGTACGACATACATATTTGCATGAACAATGGACTTAAGTCATCAGATCATATATACTTAAGTCATCATATCATATATAATCTTCGGAAACATGTCCCATTCATCTTATTTTATGATTTTAAGTCATCAGTCATATATACTTATATGAATACAAATCTCATAGATAGAAAAGTTGCATTTTTATTTTCATAATCTTGTATTAATAACAAAAAACGTTTGCTAATTCCTTGAAAACTCAGAATTTCTCCTTGAAATTTCTGAAATTACTAGAAGGTTCCTGATAATTCATTCATAAATTCATCATAGGTTCGACGGAGGTTCTCAACCACATCATAGATTGTCAGACAAAACAGAGTACATAGGTTCTCAACCACATCTAGACAAAACGGGTAGCCAAAACATACACCAACTCACTACAACTCACACATTGTCAGACATTCGACGGAGCAGAGAACTCCAATAAATCGGCTAGTACACGGGCCCTGAAGTTCTTGATGTCGCCAGTTACATTAACCTCCGTCCAAATAACGCCTCATCACGACAAACAGCCTCAGCAAGCATACATACCTAAACACCACAGTTTAAACCGTCAGCAGCCTGTACTCGACAACGAGCATTCTCAAATTTCAATTTAGATTCCAATTCAACATTGAAGTGCTGTTGTATGTAGAGCCGAATGACTGATGCCTGCAATGAGAATTCATAGTAAAAATAAGGTCGTTATGCATTCTATGAAATCATTATATTGAACATAAAATGGACATACACAACGTCTTGCTACGCTGTCAGCTATAGCACTGCGTTTGGTATTATAGTGGATGAACAAGTGACTCGGGACGTCGAGTACGAGCAGATGCCAATGATAGGCACGGGTGGGAAGACTATGAACTTGGACTGCTGCAGCACAACCCCACGCAACTTCAACAGTTCTCTATTCGTCGGGTCGGATAATTTTTTGAGAAACTCCACATCGCCTTTCTTCGTCCCTAGCTTTGGAGCCTTGTTCGACGATAGGACTGGTCGATATTTTGCTGAGGACAAATCACGTAAATAACTTAAAACAAATCCCATATAATAACTTAAATCGAAAAACAAAAGGCTTACCGCTACGTGCGTATTCACGAAGTGAGTCTTCGCAGCAGGCCGATAACGATCTATGTAAAGATCTGATGTTAGATACTTGCACCAAGCGTCGATTAGTATAGCATTGCCTTTGATCGTTTCTGCCAAATGAACACCCTTCAGGCACACCATATCGTCCTCCCAAATCGGCGTGCTGCGTTAAGACCAACAGTTATTAACCAAACAACATTCAACCATTCGTAACACAATATTTTTAAATAAATTACTTGTAATCGCCTTTCTCTTCGAACCGGTCAACAACGACTCTTTCAGAAACTGATAGAGTATTTTACCTACAAATTCCTTATCAATCAGCGTCGTTTGCATGCTTGCTTCTTCCACCGCACCCTTCTTCGTAGCTGCTTGTTTGTTCCTTCGCTTCTTTGTCGGAGGAGTAGCGGTTCCTGGAGGTGTCACAAATCTTCGTCCCATTTACGGTTCCTGTCGACCCTTGTCCTCACAGTCCGAGCGATCGATGATTCGTTCACCTCCACACTTGTATTGCGCTGCGCTACGAACTGCTTGTACTTGACATCCACCGTTGTAACATGTCCACGTAACGACTTAAGGATAGCGTCAATAGCGTCCCCTCCCTCAACGTTCTCGGCCACCTTCTCGGGCTTATCCGTAACCTTCTCGGGCTCAACCTCAACCTTATCCGTGCCCTTCTCGTCCCCTCCCTCAACGCTCTCGGACACCTTCTCGGCCCATCCTCAACCATCTCAGCCACCTCGGCCTCATCGTCAACTTTCTCGTCCACCTTCTCGGGCTCATCCTCAACCTTTTCAGCCACCTCGGCCTCGTCCTCAACTTTCTCGTCCACGTTCTCGAGCTCATCATCAACCTCCTCGGCCACCTTCTCGGGCTCATCCTCAACCTTCTCGGCTACCTCGGCCTCATTCGCTTCCTTCTCATCCACCCTTCTCGGGCTCATCCTCAACCTTCTCGGCCACCTTCTCGGGCTCAACCTCAACCTTCTCGGCCACCTTTTCGGGCTCATCCTCAAACTTCTCGGCCGCCTTCTCGGGCTCATTCTCTAACTTCTTGCCACCTTCTTGCCTATGTTCGTAGGTTCATCCTCAAACAACTCGGACTCATCAGCTTCATGATTGGACTCATCAGCTTCCTTCTCGGCCACCTTCTCTGACTCATAGCCAACATTCTCATCCACCATGCCAGGGTTCCCAATAGCTTTGATTGTTGTTAGCCATCAGGCAGAGACATGTACCATCGAACTTGTTGCTCGCGTATATGAACGGGGTGGACAAATTCGGACGGGTTCAATTTCTCGATCAATTCATCTATGTCCTCTTCAGTGGGTAGCGTATTGGATCTACCCACCTGATGAACCTAGGAAAAGTGCCACCTGTCCTTGCTTTCCCAACGACGGAATGTGCTCATACGCCCATACCTAGAAAAAGTCATATAAGTTACATTAAACGAATAATAATGCATAACAAAAAGCATTGATGACAAGCACTCATAGACTTACCAACAGGCCGATGGTGCACCCCTCAATGTACCTTGGCTTCTCAAGAATAGATCTCACTAAAAAACGAATGCACCGCAGGACCCCAAGCGTAATTATCAAATTCGTCAACGCGCTCAACGTATGGAATAATGAACTCGAGGATGTGGTAGTTTGACGTCGGAAACAAAACGCACATACACACAAGAAGTAATACATGCGGGCAAAATCTTCAACACTAATTCTATCCTTTTTCGCAGCTGACTGTTCCATTTTTCCAATAACATCAATCCTAGATAATCCACTCTTCTCTCTGCCCGGAAAACATCTCTCAAGGTAAGGGATTTTATCCCCTTTCTTTCATTTAAGATTTAATTCACATACTCCCCTTTGGCTCCAAGGCCCATGAAAACCGAAAATTCAGAAACACAAAATGGTACCAAATTTTTCGCCAACTCGGAAACACTCTGCGTCCGGAGTAAGTCTCTTCAGCACCCCCATCAACCTCCCACCCGGATCAGACATGGGTTTAAGCGGAGGAAGGCAGCAAATGGAGTCTTACGCACCTCGTTATTATGGGAACCCTTTGCTCCGTCTAGAATCGGCTTCACCGTGGCAAGGAAGAATTTCGGCTGACATTGGGTTCGCTGTTTGTCCGATTCTGTCGTTCCGCTGCAGCGTCTACGGTCGCCTCTTCCGCGTGGTCTACCACCGCGATCCGACCCATCTGGCGCCGTTGCCGGGGACAGCGGTATATTAATTTTAAGTTTAATTCCGAGTTTAATTTATTAGTATATTTTTATAAATCGTAATTCGTATTATTATTATTATTGTTGTTATATTTTTTTTCTCTCGTAGTAGAAGCGTTATTAATATTATTTCCGTTATAATATCATTATTTTATTTTTATTTAGCACAATTATTATTATTATTGTTTTTCCTTACGTCACTATTACTTTATATATATCTCTAAAAAATATTATTATTATCATTATTATTATACTATTATTTTATTATTATTATTATTATTATATTATTATTATTATTATTATTATTATTATTATTATCTTTTGCAGTAGAAGTATTATTTTTTTCTTCTATATAAATATTACTATTTTGTAATATATTATTAGCATCACGATTATTATAATCATCATTTATATATATATATATATATTTTAATTTAGTATTTATTACTATTATTATAATTTTTTTCTTAAGTCATCACTAAGTTATTATTATTATTAATATTTTTTTTACGGCATTTATTTACGTTGATTTTAAAACCTTTGCAGAAATATTATTCGGTGCATGACAAGAAGCTCAAATAAGGAACCACTGCTATTTGACGCGGAAATAGAGCGACGTGCCGACGTAACAACCGAAATCGTAGACGGAAGATGGAGGATCAAGAACAAGAACACCACGAGCAACACGATCGCGGGATGGTTGCTCAACGACCCAGTCTACTAAGTAGAGCAGTTCCAGGCTATTTTGATGATAACGATCCAATCCTCATTCCCGAAGGACCACACAACCAGTTCGAGATAAAACGGTTACTATACAAATGGTGACCGACGCAGTACAATTCCACGGGCTGACAAATGAGGATGCGAATTCACACCTTCTGAAATTTTCTCAGATTTGCAAAACTATTAAGTACCCTGGCATTTCCAAAGAAGTGATACGACTAACGTTTTTTCCATTCTCTTTGACAGGAAAAGCATCAGAATGGTTCTCATCCTTGCCACACGCTTCTATTACCAGTTGGGAAGAATTGACGGAATGTTTTCTGGGTAAGTACTACCCATTATCAAGAACTAGCGAGATTCGAAGCCAACTCGTCAACTTTAAGCAAGAGGGTGGCGAAACTCTAAGTGATGCTTGGCTAGATACAAGAGTCTCCTAAGACAGTGCCCAAACCACAGCATACCCTTGAGCGTTCAAATGCAATCGTTCTTTCTGGGGCTTAGTACACAAAATAAGCGGATCGTCGGTGGAGGGTGCGCATGGAATTTTATGGAGTTAGCCGACCAAGACGCTCCAAGCCATAGAGCGGATTGCAGCCTACCCGCGAGATACACGGAGCAAGATTTGGATCGGCGAAATGTTGGCGTGCATGAGCTAAGTGGATCCATGGAGGCACAAGTAGGCCATCTACCGAATGTTGGACGCAATGAAAGGGAAAGTGCCCGAGACAGTTCATCACATCCAAAACAGATCAAGGAACACATACTCTAACACATACAATCCTAGCTGGAGAGATCATCCAAATCTATCTTATGGTAACTCAAATTACTTAAAGCCATCAAATTCCCAAAATCATCAAGAACAGGTACCATTTCAAAAACATCAGGGGCAACATGATGCCATCCCGTCGAAACAAAAGCAACTTGGGAGGAAGCATTAGAGAAAGTAGCTAACTACAAGCATCGCAAACCAATTTGCATGCCGACTTGAGTCGTCGTACAGATGATCGATTTCAGAAGTTGGAAGCTAAAGTTGACACAAATTTTCAGGATATAAATGCATCAATACGGAATCTAGTGAAAACAGTAGGACAACTTGCAATACGGTGTCTGAACGCAAACAAGGCACACTCCCGAGCGACACCGAGAAGAATCCTAGAGAGTATGCAAAAGCCATCAAGCTAAGGAATGGGAAGACACTTGAGTCAATTCCAGAGACTAAGAAGGCGGACGAAGAAATCCAAGCAGATGATGATAAGAACACATCCACAATCACTGACAATGATGTCACTAACCAGATCGAAATCAATTCGTCGCCCAAAATGGAGGCCGAGTCGCTACCCCCGATAAAGATTCGACCTCCATTTCCAGCCGCACTACGAAAAGGGAAACCTGATAAACAATTTGAGCGTTTTATAAATATCTTTAAGAAACTTGAGATAAATATTCCTTTTGTTGAAGCCCTTTTGCAGATTCCGAAGTACGCAAAGTTCATGAAGGAGCTATTATCGAATCGGAACAAGTTAGAAGAACATGGTACGATAGCCCTCAATGAAGAATGTTCGGCCGTACTACAAAGGAAGCTGCCACCAAAAATCAAAGATAGGGGAAGTTTCTCTATCCCTTGCTCGATAGGCTCACTTTCATTTACTAATGTATTATGCGATTTAGGTGCAAGCATTAACCTGTTACCTTTTTCTCTTCTAAGAAGCTAGGTGTCGGCGAGCCGAAGCCTACATCCACGATACTACAGCTAGCGGATAGGTCCATCACATACCCACGAGGAATCGTAGAGGATGTGCTAGTAAAGGTGGGAGAACACTACTTCTCAGCTGATTTTATAGTATTAGACATGGAAGAATATACAGATATGCCATTGATACTTGGGAGACCATTTTTAAACACGGCAAGAGCTTTAATCGACGTCGGTAATGGTAAACTTATTCTACAAGTAGGGGACGAGAAGGTAGAGTTTGATGTTTACAAGGCAATGAAACACCCTACGGATGATCATTCATGTTCATTTATTGATAGTATTGACTCATGTGCTTTTGAGTATTTTAAAGTTTTCAGGAACAAAGATGAGCTAGAAGCATGTCTAACCGGAGAATCTGTGGATAATGGAGAAGATATGGAGTATGTCATGGCAAGCCTAGAGGCGAATCCTCCTCTCCGAAAGTCGATTAAACCGAGAATTGAGCCACTCAATCGACCTTTAGGACAATGATCGACACGTGGTGTATTGTGCAAGTGCGACAAGTGATAAAATAAAACGTATACTAAATTTCTATCACCGACGTGCGATAGGCAGTGAACCTATCGTTTGTAGTGCAGTAGAGTGAGTAGACGAGTATCGAACACGAGGAATAAATCAAGTACTAGTAATTACCTATCGACTCGATATTTAGCCTAAATAAAATACGCAGATTTTTGATGACTTAACCTAACACTTACCCCTAAATCGACTAGAAATTCAAAGAGCACGTTAAACTGGTACGAAGCTTTCAGATAATAAAAAGTGCTCGGGATTCGAATCCCGCTAGGTATTATTGGCTAAGACAATGACTATCGCTCCTACGTGATTCTGACTAGATCGCAGTAATTTTCCTGCCCGCTCGCGAGTTGCTGTCGCCCTAAACGCTTGCGGGGATCTAAAATTCATTAATTACTAACGGCGAGGATCGGGTATTTGCTTTCGCCCTATACTCGAATCCTATCTTCTACGAATGGCCTAATCGTTATTTAGCTGTCGCCCTAAACGATTTTCCAAACAATTACTTTAACACATAGACATATTAAAGCAACGAAACAATTTCATAGAACGATAAATAGTCAAAACACATAGTCACGATAATTACAAGTCTTAACTACGAAATATCCTAGCGTTCATCTAATCCCAAACACAGGGAATTAGCTACGCATAATAGAAGGAAAAACAACTAAGGAAATAGAAATTAAGAGAAAAGAACTCATAATCGTTGAAAGCTTGGGTAGATCTTTGTTCTTCGTTCACGTTTGCGTAGAACTCCGTCTCTTGCGCTCCGGGGCGTGATTCTGCGTTCTTTCGTGCTATTTTTCGTCTCTAGAGGGTTTAGGATTTGTCTCTGGTCGAAGTCCGCTCTTTCTGAGTCGAATTTGGGCTTTTATACGAAATTTCGCACGGGTCACGGCCTGGGACAAGGGCCGTCACGGCCGTGACCATCACCGACTCTACGCGAGAAAATCGAAACCATGCATCACGGCCAAGTGCATCGATGGTCACGGCCGTGACCATCATCAGTGGGCTTCTCTGCCACCGGTCACGGGTAAGTGCATGCCCTGTCACGGCCGTGACCAGGGGCAGTGAGCGACCATTGCTTTCTGTCTCGCGTCACGGCTTGGGACACTGAACGTCACGGCCGTGACGTTTGGCAGTGTATTCATTCTTGCGCTCTGTCACGGGTCACGGTCAGATGCTCTAGGTGTCACGGCCGTGACCTATAGCAGTATTTGTCCTTTTTGCTCCGTTTTGCTCCGTTTTCACTCCTTTTCGCCCGAAACTCGTCCTAAGCTCCTTCAACAATAAAACAAGTGTAAATATATCGAATAAATGCATAAATTGATTGCTAACGCTTTATTATACCCCGAATAAATACTACGATAAACGCATTGAAATGCGTTTATCAAACCTCCCCACACTTAAGCATTTGCTTGTCCTCAAGTAAATTAGGAATTAGATAAGGCATAAATCAGGATAACGGCACGATCGTTCGCAATTTATCATCAAAGCTAGAAGGCACGAAAGGAATCAAGCAAACAATCATGGACGTTACACTAACGACTTGCACTTGTCGACCTAAACTTCCTTTGCACTGCTAATCGAGACTCATACTCTCACAAGGATTTGCTCAAGTCGCTCAGTGTATAGGCTAAATTTATGGTAAATCACTCAAATTCGTGCGCTAGTCCAACCTCTACCACAGGCTTGCAGGCTAATCGCATATCTACTACTTAAAGTGGCAAGCATAAATCTGAGGGTCTTTTCGGGAGAATATGGATCAAATAGTCATGAAATGGTACGCATATATAATGAGCATGTAATCAAGAAGATTTCAGAGAGCATACCATGATCGAATAGAAAATCACACGTTCCAGCACATGATTCAACATTCTCTCGCCCCGAAATCCTAGACTTTTCTGCCCGACCCCTGTCAACTCAGTTCCCTTTCATTTTCTGCCCTTTCCCTTTAATTACGCTCTAGTGCACTACCCTTATTCCCTCAAAACATCAAGGTTCGGCTTTTGTCGCAAAGAATACATCGTCACAGCGAATGCCGTGTACCTAGGGATACTTATTACCGAAACCTATATCTTGCCAAAAGGTTTATGGGCATGCTTATGAAAAAGGGATCAGGTCATTTCAGAAAAACGGTCAAATCAGGGGCGAGTCATTTCACGAATAACAGAGAAGAAAATCGAACCATACACTGAAACAGTAACTCTCAAGTCCGACTTCTGCTCTATTCTAACGAATTCGGGTTCATCTAATTTCTGGAGGCTTATATGAGTCGGGGTATTTCATATCATATGAGGTACGCAACGAATAGTCTTAGGCTCAAAGGGGCTAACTATTGGGCTAGTCATGGTGGGAAGTTTTGGCTCTGGACTTAATTCCTAATGCCCTCATCATTTCTATACTAACACACCGAAAATAGTTTCAACATGCATTAGACAGGCAAGTTCTAGAGAGATATAGACTAGGCACGTCACCCAGAAAAAAAATGAGCATAAGCTCGTCAGGCTCAAACTCTCACAATGAAATGGGGATGTGTGTACGAAACTCTCAAAACAGTGCTATATCTATTCAGGCAAACATGATTCAGTCAGTCATGCATATCCTAATTGCTCACAAAGATTCATAATAATGCAAACTAACTCGAGATAATAGTTCATAGATACGTCATAAAAAAAATTTTCACGTAATAGACACGTCAATTTTCACGTAATAGACACGTCATAAAAATTTAAGCTCATAGACACGTCATAAAAATTTAAAAGTTTTCACGTAAGTTCTCAAACTAGATTCCCCTCCCCACACTTAAACCTGACGTTGTCCTCAACGTTAAAAAAATAAAAGGAGGAGAAAACAGTTTAAAAAGAGCGTGACTCCCCTGACGAATAAAGGACGTGCTCGTGAGGTACTCGTTTTCGTGCGTGACGGTCGTGTTGTTATCCGTTAGGCGTTTGTAGGCCGTTATGCGTTTCCATGCGCTGGCTAGAGAGATCAATAGACATAAAATAGAGTAGTCATAGATTAACTATAAACATAGTTATAAGCGTTAAGAGGTAGAAATAACGTAAAACACACGCGACTACTCGACCAAATGAAATGTCCAAAGAAAGTTAAAAGAAAAATCCCTAAGGTGCTGATGGTGGCGGCGGTGGCGAGCGTTGCCTTCGGGCGAAGGAGGTCTATCGATCGCCTGGACAGCTCGACTGCCTGGTCCATGGCTCGCAGGGCCTCGTTGTAGCGGTCCAGCTCCTCCCTGTACTGGCGGTGGGCTTCCTCGTTCCTTCGCTCGTACTCCTCCTGTCGGCGCCGAGTCTCTTGCACGTCCTGTCGCAGCGCTTCGAGATCCGCTGCCGACGCGTAGGGAGCGACGCCGGATGACTCGCCGTGGTGGTACCCGGAGGAGTAGGAGGGCCCGGTGGCTGTCGTGTCCGTCTCCATTGGGTGAGGGCCCTGGAGGTAGAGCTGGTCGTCGGGGATGGGTACGTGGTCCGTCTGGCCATGGTACATCCCGTGCCAGATGTACACCTTGTTGGTGCGAGTCCAGGTAGGCGCCTTCACCAGCATCTTCATCGTCACCAGCGCCTCCTCGTTCAGTGGGTGACGCCCTCCGACTATCTCCATTTCGAGCGCATTCGCTGGCCAGTAGCGTAAGCCCTTGATCACCTTGGTGATGAGTGGGCCGACGGCGATCTTGCCGTGGCGTCGTGCTTCCGCCTGAGCACTGAAAGCGTGGGCCACCGCCATTCCTAAATTTATCCGTTCGCCTCGGTGCAGATGGGTCAGGATGTACAGATCGCGGAGGGTGACTGCTCCGTGTGAGTCACCCCTTGGTGTAAGCGAGGTCGTCAGGAGGCGATGGATATAACGCAGGCCGGGGCTCTTCATCGCGGATGCCTTCGACGTCTTCGCGCTGTATGCCGGCTCGCCAGGTCGAGCGATTTCCTCCCAGCACCCCCGTTGTCCTTCCGGTGTATCGAAGAATGTCGCGAAGTTCCCGTGTGGGGTTCTGGGACTCCAAGTGCATGGCACACATTGTCGGCCCGTACTATGTGCTCTTCGTTGAACGCGCGGAAACGGATTGTGTGGTCGCCGTATTCGTCGAAGGAAAACGTGGCAAGGAACTCCAGGGTAAGTTCCTTGTACGCCGGTTCGTCGATCGCCAGGAAAGTGTTCCAACCACTGGTCGATAGGTATTGGGCGACCTGCTGATCGATGTGATGCTTCGCCAGTGTCTCGTGGTCGATCTGGTCCATGGCGATGAACTCCATTGCTTTTAGCTTGTTGTAGCGGGCTGTCTGAGCTTCGTCCGTGAACTGACCCATGGCTTCGAGCATAGTCGGCGGGGGCCCGCGTCGACTTGAGCGAGAGGACGAGGCCACGGCGGACGCATGCGAGCCTGAGGTACGGCTTTTTCCCATAGTACCTAGAAGCAAAGTGTGAGCGCAACGAGAATACCGCAATTAAATTCAAAGCAGCTCGACTCGACCAAAATAGCGACGACGTAGTAACTCGCATAGGCAAACACATGAAAGGCTCAAATTGGCATTTTATCGAACACGTGGCGTGCAACCAAATCACTTCATCCAAATCCAAAATTGAACATGCTAAAGCACCCAATATATCATATTATGAATCGAGGCTAATTAATATCATCAACACAACGGAATGTACCAAATAATTCCAGAAATCCCCAATTTTGAAATTAGGGTTCATCGTAAAATCCCCAAAATTGAACCACGAATTCATGTAATAAAGCACATCCAAAGCGTTCATAGCATATATCTATCAATAAAGGGCAATAGAAACAACAATTAAACCCCAATTCGAAAAAGCCCCAATTTGAAAATTAGGGTTCGTCACAAAATTCGAAATTCGCAACCAATCTCAACGAATTAAGCGCACCCATAGTAATTATATCATGTAATAAGCAAATAGGAGCATGTTAACACCAAAGATTAACAATTTCGACGAGAATTGCAGAAATAGAATGAAATAGAGCAAAAATTCTCATACCTTGGATTTTTAACGAAATTGAAGGGGGAATTTGGGTTTTTTGGGTGTCGACGGAGGTGGGAGGACGGCGGCGGCGGTCGGCGGCGGTGGTGTTTTGGGTGGCGGAGTTTTGGGTGGTGTGGGTAAGGAGGCGAGAGAGAGAGAAGAGAGGGAGAGAAATGGAGAAGAAAAGGGGAAATCGGATTTTTATCACTTAAAATCGACTAGGTCACGGCCGTGACCTATATAGGTCTTGGCCGTGACCATGAGCAGCGGCCTCTTCTGCCGATAGTCACGGCTGTGACATTAATGTCACGAGCCGTGACAAAAGCGGGCAAATTTTTTTTTTTTTCCTTTTTTTATATATGGGTCACGCCCGTGACGGCTTAAGCCGTTGCCGTGACGCCAGGCAGTGAAAGCGTAATCGTGTCTTGGGCGAGGTCACGGCCGTGACGCGTAAGCGTTTGGCCGTGACATTTGGCAGAAGGCTCGACGAGAGCTCCCTCTTGGTCACGGCCGTGAAGGCTTAAGCCTCTGGCCGTGACTCTTGGCAGCGTGCATGTATGTGCATGTCACGGCCGTGACTGCTTAAGCAGTTGGCCGTGACCGCACCTTTTTTTTTTTACCTATCCTAAGACATAAATAAAAATACCTGGGTTGCCTCCCAAGAGCGCTTACTTTACCGTCTTTAGCCGGACGTTTCGTTGATCGCTCAATTTTGGAAGTCCAAGTACAGTACTTCCTTCTCGGTCCCGTCTTCCTCGCCTGCGAGATAATGCTTCAACCTATGGCCGTTCACCTTAAAAGTACCCTGCTCCATTCCTGAAATCTCAACAGTACCATAAGGGAAAACACGGGTAACAGTGAACGGTCCTGACCAGCGTGATCTAAGCTTGCCAGGAAAGAGCCTAAGTCGAGAGTTAAAAAGAAGGACTTGATCCCCTTCCTGAAACTCTCGCCTTTGCCTAATTTTCTTATCGTGATAGGCCTTAGAACGTTCCTTGTACATGCGAGCGTTATCGTAGGCCGATAAACGCCACTCGTCTAACTCGTTGATTTGGAGTTGCCGATTTCCGCCGGCGTTCCCCAAATCGAGATCTAAGGACTTGATGGCCCAATATGCCTTATGCTCTATTTCTACGGGAAGATGGCATGCTTTTCCATAAACTAATCTATATGGTGTAGTGCCTATAGGAGTCTTATATGCAGTCCTATATGCCCAAAGTGCATCATTTAACTTATTTGCCTACTCCCTACGGTTTTCCTCTATAGTTTTCTCTAGAATGCGTTTCAACTCGCGATTCACTACCTCGACTTGACCACTAGCTTGGGGATGGTACGGGGTGGATAGGCTATGCTTAACACCGTAACGTTCTAACGTGCGTGCAAACTGGGTGTTACAAAAGTGGGTGCCTCTATCACTAATGATGCATCTAGGTGCCCCAAAACGTGAAAACAATGCTCGCAAAAATTTAACGACTACCCTAGCATCATTCGTGGGTAAGGCTTGCGCCTCGGCCCACTTAGAAACATAATCGACCGCAACTAGGATGTACTTATTATTGTATGAGCTAGGAAATGGACCCATGAAATCAATACCCCATACATCGAAAATTTCGCAAACTAAGATGAAGTTCTGGGGCATTTCGTCGCGTTTAGAAATATTACCTGCGCGCTGACACTGATCACAAGTGTCAACGTACCTTTGCGCGTCCTTGAAGATCGTGGGCCAGTAGAATCCGCTCTCCAACACCTTCTGAGCGGTACGATTTGCTGCATAATGCCCTCCGGTCGGTCCATTGTGGCAATGTCTAAGGATCTGCATCGATTCCGGGGCAG
This sequence comes from Craterostigma plantagineum, assembly GCA_027422505.1. Taxonomy (NCBI): domain Eukaryota; kingdom Viridiplantae; phylum Streptophyta; class Magnoliopsida; order Lamiales; family Linderniaceae; genus Craterostigma; species Craterostigma plantagineum. Next base: position 13,650 of record JAPQWV010005542.1, read on the forward strand.
CCACGCATCGCCGTATTACCTGGTCTGCACATCGCCTGAAAAGATACGGGTCTTCCCAAAAGTAATACCTCAAATCAGAAAAGAATTTCTTCTTTTGCTGACTCGTGTATTCCTTTGGTAGGACCCTCGCAACAAGGTAGTTAGCGTAATCTGCAAACCAAGGGGTGTCGTCACTTACTACGTGTATCGCGTAGAGGTGCTCGTCTGGGAACCGATCGTGTATCGCCCTCTCGTTCTTATTGTATATCTCGGACTCCTCTAGTCGGGAAAGGTGATCTGCCGCTAGGTTCTCCGCACCCTTCTTGTCGCGGATCTCTATATCGAACTATTGCAGTAGCAGGATCCACCGAATTAGTCTTGGCTTGGCGTCGGGCTTTGCTAACAAGTACTTGAGAGCAGAGTGGTCAGTAAAAACAATAACTTTAGAAAGGATCAGATATGACCTGAACTTGTCGAAAGCAAACACGACGGCCAACAGCTCCTTCTCGGTGGTCGTGTAATTGGCCTGGGCTGCGTCTAACGTCTTACTCGCGTAATAGATTGGCCTGAAGTGGTTGTCCTTACGCTGCCCTAGCACGGCCCCAACTGCATAGTCACTAGCATCGCACATTAGTTCAAAGGGCAGCCCCCAGTCGGGGGCAACCATAATAGGTGCTGCGATAAGTCTTTCCTTAAGTAGATTGAAAGCATGTAGGCATTCGTCATTGAAATCAAACGGGGCATCTTTCTCTAACAACCTAGACATAGGACGTGCGATCTTGGAAAAATCTTTGATAAACCTACGATAAAATCCCGCATGTCCTAGAAAACTTCTAATTGACTTCACGTTCGAGGGGACAGGCAATTTTTCTATCGACTCTAACTTAGCTCGGTCCACTTCGATTCCTTTAGAGGAAATCTTATGACCGAGAACTATACCCTCTCGAACCATAAAATGGCACTTTTCCCAATTAAGTGCCAGATTTGTTTCCTCGCATCGTGCGAGCACGAGCTTTAGATTCGATAAACATGCATCAAACGAGGAACCGAAAACAGAGAAGTCGTCCATAAATACCTCCATTACCTCACCTACCAATTCGTCGAATATGGCCATCATGCATCGCTGGAAGGTGGCTGGGGCATTGCATAATCCGAATGGCATCCTTCGGTACGCGAACGTTCCGAACGGGCACGTAAACGTCGTCTTCTCCTGGTCCTCGGGTGCTATAGGAATCTGTAGATAACCTGACAAACCATCAAGGAAACAATAGAATGAGTGACCAGCTAATTTTTCTAACATCTGATCAATAAAAGGAAGGGGAAAGTGATATTTTCTCGTTGCATCATTCAACTTCCTGTAGTCAATACAGACACGCCATCCAGTCACCGTCCTTGTCGGAATCAGCTCGTTCTTGTCGTTGGTGACGACCGTCATGCCTCCCTTCTTTGGGACTACTTGGACCAGGCTGACCCATGCGCTGTCTGAGATGGGATAGATCATCCCCGCGTCTAGCAGCTTGATTACCTCCTTCTTGACAACGTCCTTCATGTTGGGATTGAGGCGCCTTTGACGTTGAGCGACCGGCTTGAAGTCATCCTCCATGAGGATCTTGTGTGTGCAGTAGCTGGGGTTGATACCCCTATGTCGGATATCTTCCACGCCAGGGCCTTCTTGTGCGTCTTCAACACGTCTAAAAGCTGACCCTTCTGCCAATCATCGAGGCTTGAGGAGATTATGACCGGCAGTCCTCCATTGCTCAGAAACGCGTATTCGAGGTGGTCGGGCAGCGGCTTCAGTTCCAGGACTGGTGGCTCCTCAACCGAACTCTTTTCCTTGTCCGCTTCGCTGCTCTCGTCGATGGCTATGATAGGCTCGTCGACCTCCTCCCCACACTCATCGATCGCCATAAGTGTGTGCATGTCGTGATCACCGACCTGTGACAGACCTTGCACGGAAAAGAGGAATCGTGCTCAAATACGTCTAAGAAATAACATTTATCGTCCTGCTCGCTACTCTTTTTCATTGAGTCGGCCATATCAAAGGTAACCTTTTCCCCATCTACCGTCAAGGTTAACGTCCCATTCCTAACGTCTATCATGTCTCCCCCGTGGCTAAGAAAGGTCTACCTAAAATTAAGGGGACATTTTCATCTTCTTCCATATCTAAGATAACGAAATCTGCGGGAATCACGAATTTATCGACCTTAACTAGGACATCCTCGATAACACCTCGAGGGTACTTTAACGATCTATCAGCTAATTGGAGGCTCATCCTAGTGGGTCGCGGTTCACCTAGACCTAGACGCTTAAACATAGAATACGGCATGAGATTAATACTAGCGCCTAAGTCAGCTAACGCACGTTCAATTACTAAATCTCCTATAAGACAGGGAATAGTAAAACTCCCTGGATCCTTTAGCTTCTTAGGAATCTTGCTCTGGAGAATCGCCGAGCACTCCCCTCGCAGGCAGACGGTGGAGACGTGTTCGAGCTTCCTTCTGTTCGTCAGCAAGTCCTTCAAGAACTTGGCGAAGCTGGGCATCTGCGTAATAGCTTCAACAAAAGGTAAGTTAATATGCAATTCCTTACACATGCCCATAAATTTACCAAACTGTGCTTCGTTCTTGTCCTTTTTTAGTCGAGCCGGGTACGGGATCTTCGGCTGGTAAGGCTTCACCGGTGGTCGCTGGATCTCCGTCACTTTTTCCTTTTCGGGCTCGACCTTTTCCTTCTCAGCTTCGGCCTTCTCGACATTGTCGCCTCCGATTTCCTCCACATCGGGCTCGTCGTGGCTCTCAAAGCTGGCACTCTCCTTCGCCTTCTTCTTGGCGGGCACTTCTTGTAATTCCCGTCCATTCCTCAATGTCACCGCCTTGCAGTACTCCTTTGGATTTGGCTCGGTGTAGCTTGGGAGCGATCCCTGAGTGCGTCCCGCCAACTGTTTCGCCATCTGGCCCATCTGTTGCTCCAGCTTTTTGAGCGAGGCGTCCGTGTTCTGAGCACGCAAGTCATTCGCCTCCATGTACTCCTCCATCTTCGTCATACGACTTTCGTGGGCTGCAGTGGTGCTACTGAAATTCGTGAGAAGAGTCTTCATCATGTCCTTCATCTCCCTCATGTCGTCGGATCCTCCCGCGGGCGCATTCTGGTACTGTCGTGGTGGCCCGTTTTGGAATCCGGATGGTCTGGGCTGAAATCCTGGCGGTCCTTGGCCCTGATGATTCTGATTCCCGTACGCCAATTAGGATGAGCCCGAGGTTGGAAACTCCGCTGGCCACCTTGGTAGTTTCCCATATAGTCGACATGCTCCAATGACTGCCCAAGTTGGCATTCTGAGGTCTCGTGGGCAGCGCCACAAATTCCGCACAAGGGGCACGTACGGCGTGTGCTGCGTCGGTGTGGTGGTGGCTACGGCGTTCACGAGCTGCGCCTGCCCAGATTTGGGAAGTAATGCGCCAATCACCGTCTGCAACTGGGAGTTCGTCGGGGCAAGTTGCTGCTGAAGCGCCTCGATCTTGGCATTAGTGGCCGTCTCCTCGCTAACTCCAAATACAGCGGGCGTCTTCATCCTGGTATTGCCCCTCATGAAGCTATTCCTCGAATAGTCTTCGATTAAATTCCACGCGTCGGTGGCATTAAGCTTCACGAGTCCTCCTCCTGCGGCTCCGTCTAACATATGAACAGTCTGATCGTTGAGCCCCTCATGGAATCGGTTGATCTGGGCTGCCTTCGACATCCCGTGCTGCGGGCACCTTTTCAGTAGCGCCTTATATCGTTCCCACACCTCGTAGAGGTTTTCTGAGTCCTTCTGATGGAATAGGGATATCTCTGTCTTTAGCCTTAGCACCTTCGAGAGTGGGAAGTAGTGGTTGATGAAAGCGGCTCGCATCTCCTCCCACGTAGTGATCGATCTGGGCGGCAACATATCCAACCAGTCCTTCGCCCTGAACTTGAGCGAGAACGGAAACAGCATAAGCTTAATTGCGTCGCCCGGGACCCCGTTGATCTTGATGGTATCGGTCACCGTCAAGAACGCCTTCAGGTGGGAATAGGGGTCGTCGTCGGGATTGCCCTCAAACTGGGCCGTCTGGAAAATCATCTGAAGCCAGGAGTGCTTCAGTTCGAAGTTGTTGTTCTCTATCGGCGGGATGACGATCGCCGATTCAGTACCGCCTAGCGCGGCATTTTTGAGGAGGTCTTGAAGTGTTGGCTCCTCCTCCGGAACGTTGTGGACGGGCACTCG
>JAPQWV010005543.1:0-17864 GCA_027422505.1 Craterostigma plantagineum
GAGGACATATACCTTCTTATAAGCCTAAACGTAAGACAAAAGCACAGGCAGCCAGAGAAGCCGGTCTGGAGCCATTGGCGCTGGCATTGATGGAACAGTCAGATTTAGATTTGGACGCTGCCGCAAAACCTTATTTTAATGAGAAAATATCCACGGTTGATGAAGCGCTTCAAGGGGCGCGTGACATTATCTCTGAAGTGATCAACGAAGATGCTGAGACCCGCGCCAAAATGAGAAGACTATTTGAACAGGAGGCCCGACTACATAGTTCAGTTATTACAGGGAAAGAAACAGAAGGTGCTAAATACAAGGATTATTTGAATTTTTCTGAATAGTGTCTAAAGTCCCTTCCCATAGGGTATTAGCGGTATTGCGTGGATTCCTGGAAGGCGTTTTAAGGATGGCAATCCATCCGAGGAAATAACTGCTTTAGGGCAACTGGAAGCTAAATACTGGAAAATAATGGGACGGCTTCCAGTGAACAGATGAAAAAGGCTGTTCGGGATACTTATCGCAGACTTTTGCAACCGAGTCTGGAAACGGAATTCCGGACACAACTCAAACAACAATCTGATGAGGAAGCTATTAACGTCTTTGCCGAAAATTTAAGGCATTGTTACTGTCCTCCCCTTTGGGTAGTAAGCGTATCCTGGCCATTGATCCTGGATACCGGACCGGATGTAAAGTGGTTGTCCTTGATGAAAAGGGAGATTTGCTTAAGACGGACCTCATATATGTACATGAAAAAACCATCGGTTAATAGAGGCCACATCCCCGATTAAACACCTGGTTAGCCAATTTGGACACCCAGGTATTTGCCATCGGTGACGGAACTGCGGGACGCGAAACGGAACAGTTTATTAAATCCCTGCAGCTAAACCTTCCGGTATTTTTGGTCAACGAGGATGGTGCTTCCATTTATTCTGCCTCGGAAATTGCCAGGGAAGAATTTCCGAATGAGGATCTGACTATCCGTGGGGCCGTTAGTATTGGTAGAAGGCTCATGGATCCGCTGGCAGAGTTAGTCAGATTGATCCAAAAAAGCATTGGCGTTGGCCAGTATCAGCATGACGTGAATCAGTTTCCGGTTAAAAGAACGACTCGACCAAACAGTTATTAGCTGTGTAAACGCGGTCGGCGTCAACCTTAATACGGCCAGCAAACATTTGCTAAGTTATGTAAGGCGTATCGGACCATCTCTTGCAGAGAACATTATTAAACATAGAATGAGATTGGCCGGTATGAGAACAGGGAACAATTATTAAAAGTACCTAGACTGGGCAATAAAGCATTCGAACAATGTGCCGGGTTCATGCGTATCCATTCCAGTGAGAATCCTCTGGATTCGAGTGCGGTACACCCGGAGGCCTATGCACTCGTCCAAAGGATGGCAAGTGATCTTCAATTGCCACTTCATGAATTGGTGGGTAATGAGAAAAATGTACAGAAAATCACTCCCAAGACATATATTTCGGAGCAATGGAGAACACACTGTTAAGGACATCCTTAATGAATTGAAGAAGCCCGGACTGGATCCAAGAGATGAACTTGAGCAATTTGAATATGCCAATATCTATAAAATCGAAGAAGTTGCTGAGGCATGATCCTGCCTGGAATTGTTACAAACATTACCCGTTTTGGTGTATTTGTTGATATAGGCGTCAAGCAAGATGGCTGGTACATGTTTCAGAAATCGCGAACCGATACATTTCTGATCCAAGTGAGCGGTTAAGTTAAATGATAAGGTAAAAGTCAAGGTGATGGAAGTGGATATTGCTCGTAAAAGGATCGGTTTGTCCATACGTCAGGCAGATGAAGGTCCGGCTTCCGCAAGTACCATCCGAAACCATCAACGGGCGCCAGGAAACAAAAGTGGAACCAGACATGGGCAATATGAACATGAATGACGCACTTTCCCTGCTTAAAAAGAATTTGGTAAATAATGCTTATTTGTTAAAACGTCACCACGCCCGGTGACGTTTTTTCTAGGTATATTCAATTAGTTGCTACATTTGCTCCTGCTAATGGACTTACCAATAGAAAAATATTTACAGCAACAGTTGGCCATCCGCGAAGAGCTTGGGAATAAAGAGCTTTAGTGATACGTGGCGAAGGAATTGACTTCCTTTCGAATGATTACCTGGGTATTGCGAAAAGCGGAGAAGCTGATCAGGCACCGGTGTTTGCTGATCGTGGGTCAACCGGCTCCAGGTTACTCTCAGGGAACTCGAACGAAGCGATGGCTTTGGAAGATTTTCTGGCCGATTTCCATCAGGGGACATCTGCTCTTCTCTTTAATTCCGGCTACGATGCTAATATTGGCCTGCTGAGTGCCATTGCAAACCGCCATACCTATTATCTTTATGACGAGTACTGTCATGCCAGCATGATCGACGGGATGCGGTTAAGTAATGCAAAACAACATTATAAATTTGCACATAACAACCTGGATAGTCTCGCTTCCTTATTAAAGAAATTCAGTGACACTGATGCTCCCGTAATCGTCCTGATAGAATCTATATATTCCATGGAAGGAGATGTCGCTCCAATGGAAGATATCGTTCGTCTTTGTTCTCAATATAACGCTTCATTAGTTGTTGATGAAGCACATGCAACGGGAATTATCGGAGACCGGGGTCAGGGCCTGGTTGCAGCTTTAGGCTTGCAGGATCAGTCCTCGCCAGGATTTTTACATTTGGAAAGCCATTGGCGCTCATGGCGCTATTGTTGTCGGCGCGGAAAATTTAAAGCAATTCTTAATAAATTTTGCCAGGAGCTTTATTTATAGCACCGCCCTCCCGCCTGCAGATATCCTGTCGATTAGAAGGCATATGAGATGCTGGTATCTCAGCCGAACGCAGGCATTTACTGACGATAACATCCAATCTTTTGTAATCTAAAGCAACAGAGTAGGTTTGACTGGCTGGAAAGCTCTTCACCTATACAAAGTCTATTAATCGGGACAATCAATTGGTTAAAGAAGTTTCCCAAACTGTTTAAAAGAAGGTTTACATGTGGGTGCTATTTTAAGTCCTACTGTTCCGAAGGGTTCAGAAAGGCTACGTATTTGCCTTCACTCCTTCAATACGATCATGATTTAATCGTCTTTTTAAAATTTTGAATAAATGCCTGAACAAATAGCCGTGGTTGGCATACATACAGATATTGGCAAAACCATTGTTTCAGCTGTAATGACCGAAGCCCTGGAGGCTGACTATTGGAAGCCGGTCCAGGCTGTGATTTACAGAATAGTGATAGCATCAAAGTTGGTCGTTACATCCGAAATAAGCAAACGAAGATCCATCCCGAAGCCTTGAAATTACAGATGGCAGCTTCGCCTCATACAGCCGCCGAGGCAGAAGGGCTGGATTATGATTGCAGGGTCTTCGAATTACCTTCAACAAATAATCACCTCATTATTGAGTCAGCCGGAGGACTATTCTCCCCGGTAGATGCACAGAGAACTGTATTGGATTTTGTAAAGCATTTTAAGTTGCCTGTTGTGTTGGTTACGAGGAATTACCTGGGAGCATTAATCATACGCTCCTATGTTTAGATGCTTTGCGCTTTCACAAGGTTCCTTTATTGGCACTGATTATCAACGGCACACGAAATGAGAGTTCGGAAACCTTTATCCGCTCTTATGGCGCCGTAAAAAATACGCTGTATGTACCGGAATTGATGATCTTAATCCTGATATCATTGCGTCTCAGGCACAGGACTTTCTATTACAATGGCAAAAATTAATATAATATGAATCTAAGACAAAGAGATAAAGAGATCATATGGCATCCCTATACACAAATGAAGCGCTGGCCGGAAGCCATTGGCATTTCGAAAGTAAAGGTGCTATGTTAATCCAGGAAGAGAACGATATTGAAATTCTCGATGCCATTTCTTCGTGGTGGGTGACGCTGCATGGCCATTCACATCCTTATATAGCGGAAAAAATACACGAACAACTACTGAATCTTGAACACTGCATCTTTGCCGGTTTCACGCACGAATCGGCCGTCCGGCTTGCAGAAAGACTTTTGCCAATTCTCCCTGGCGATATGGCCAGGATATTTTACTCTGACAATGGCTCAACGGCAGTTGAAGTCGCCCTTTAAAATGGCGCACCAATACCATCAGAATCTAGGTGAAAACAAAAAACCAGGATTATCGCCATTGAAGGCGCCTACCACGGGATACATTTGGCGCAATGTCTGTAAGCGCAAGGAGTTTGTTTACCGAACAATTTAATCAGATGTTGTTTGATGTTATATTCATTCTTTTCCGGGCACAGACAACGAAACTGCAACCCTGGAAGCACTGGAAACAGCGTTAAAGACCAACGAAGTCTCTGCTTTTATAGCGGAACCTTTACTTCAGGGATCTGGTGGCATGCGGATGTATCCACCTGAAACCCTGGAAAAAATGATCTTGCTCTGCAAAAAATACCAATGTCTGGTAATCGCCGACGAGGTCATGACCGGCTTTGGCAGAACAGGTACCTTGTTCGCCTGTGACCAATTGGCGACAGCCAAACCTGACATGGTTTTGCTTATCTAAGGGATTAACAGGAGGAACGCTGCCGATGGGAATTACGCATGTACTTCGGATATCTTTCATGCATTTCTGAGTGAGGATGCGCATAAAACCTTATATCATGGTCATTCATTTACGGCCAATCCTGTCGGCTGTGCTGCTGGATTAGCCAGTTTAGATCTTTTACTGGCAGATGATTGTCAATCGGCCATCCAAAGAATTACCGGATTTCACAAGGGCAAAATCAATGATTTCAAACAACATCCACGCCTAAAGGATGTTCGCCAGTGCGGGACCATTATCGCCTTTGAAATTGACGCCGGCGACGCAACAGATTATCTAAACAAGAAACGCGATTTTATTATAAATTTTTTATTGACCGTCAGATCCTTATGCGTCCGTTGGGGAATATCATCTATATATTGCCCCCTTATTGTATTACTGACGAACAATTACAGACGATTTATGATGCAATAAGTGAATTGCTTAATGTAATTTAGCACGAAAACAAATGCTAAGCATCCAACCATAAATGAATAAAATTATGATATCCTTATTTGAAAATACACTGGAGAAAATAGTAGCAGAAGACGTACTTCATGCCAAGCTTCTCAACACACTTTCTTTGATGGAAAATGTGGGGGCTCGCAAAATTTCTAAATATGAACATCCCGTCAATGTCAATCTTACCATATTAAAGCATGCGGCCGAAGAAGCGAGACATGCGTTTTACCTTAAGAAGCAAATTGGTAAACTTGGAGAAGACCTCTGTCCTGACTATTCTTTTGAATATCTTTTAGCTCCTATAGCAAGCTATCAATATTTGCACCAACTCGACGCCAAAGCATGTCGATATTTATACAATATCGGGTTAAAAGGCAGGGCGATGCAAGATGCAGCATATATTCTCGTGACCTATGCTATTGAGGTAAGAGCAGATAGTCTTTACGATATTTACCAAGCTGTATTAACCAATGCAGGATCCAGGTAAACGTAAAATCCATTATACTGGAGGAGGCTGGCCATTTGGACGAAATGACAAGGATGCTTAAAGAATTTGATGAAAATTGGGAATCCATAGCAGCTGATATCTGTAAAATCGAGGATCAGTTACATCAGGAGTGGATCAAAGGCCTGGCAGAAACCGTGAATCCTAAATTAGCAACAACTAATTAGCTTGTAGATTCAATCAAAGCAATAACGGTGAGGAAAAGAGCTATGGCCTTTTTGTGAACACTATCAGGCTATCCGCTCCATTTGCTGTAAGCACTCCTTTAGAGCTTCCTTCCAGAATCTTGGAATAATTCCATAGACTTTCTTAATGGATGTTTTATCTAAGACAGAATAACCCGGCCGTTTAGCCGGTGTCGGAAAATCCTCAGAGGGTATAGGTTTTATTTCGCAATTCAATCCCGATAATTCCTTAATAGCTTTTGCAAAATCAAACCAGGTAATCACACCTTCATTACTAAAATGATAAACGCCGAATTGCTTATCTTTTGTCCTAATTATATCCATTATGGCAATCGCGAGGTCGCGTGCATAAGTCGGTGAACCAATCTGATCATTGACAACACTAATTGATTCTTTCTCATTTAATAACCTCAGTATCGTTTTTTACAAAATTCTTCCCATAACTACTATAAACCCATGAAGTTCGGATGATAATGGTCTGCCTGTTCTCAGCTAGTGCCTTTTCCTCCCCTTTCCGTTTGGTAAGCCCATAAAAATTGATCGGATCCGTTTCATCTTCTGGTAAATACGGTTCAGTTCCCTGACCGTCAAACACATAATCCGTTGATATATGTACAGTACCGTATTGATTTTCTTGCATTCTGAAGCAATAACTCCAACCGACTCAGCATTTATTCTGTCTGCATCTTTTTGCTCTTCTTCTGCCTTATCAACAGCCGTATATGCTGCACAATTTATAAAGAAAGTGGGTCGATATTGGTCAAAAGCACTACTAATACTTGATGCGTCAGCAAGATCCATGGACTCTCTGCCTAAGAAAACCCATTTAAAGTCAGGGTAAGACATATGAATGCCTAAAAGCTCACTACCCCAATTGACCATTCTTTCCAGAAACAAGAATAACCGGTTTTTTGCTGCATATCGTGTAATTTATTGGTCACAAAATTCCAACACGTGTTGAGTAATATAGGTGATTGTTCTTTGTCTAATTCCGTATGAATTGGCAATGAGATCACACGTTCTGTCAGCCAGTCTGTAATCGGTAGTTCATACGATACGTCAAAATCTGCGAACATCTTTTGTTTGTGTCCCGGCACCGGATAGTAAATCATCGCCGGAATGTCCTTACTAGCCAGAAAAGACTGCAACCATTCTGTCGAACCATCCAATATCAACGTATATTGATGGAAAACATGATTGGAGTTTTTAGATCTGACCGGGGTCTTAATTTTAGAATGGCCCGCAAAAGCCGCGTCATAAAAATCAGCTGCCTCATTCCTGGCATTTATATATTCATCCAGGTGTGGCAATTTTTTACCTAAAATTGCAGCCTGCATCGTATCTAACCTGGAGTTTACCCCAATTACTTCATGATAGTATCTTTTAGAAGAACCATGGGATGCAATAATGCGCATTTTATTTGCCAATTCATCGTTGTCGGTAAAGATGGCCCCGCCATCTCCGTATGCACCTAAATTCTTTGAAGGGAAAAAGGAAGTGGTTCCTATATCTCCAATGGTACCGGCTTTTTTGTTGTTCCATCATTAAAATGCACATCGCACCCAATGGCCTGTGCGTTGTCCTCAATTACAGGAATATTATGCTCTCTAGCGAGATTCATCAATGCTTCCATATCTGTAGCCTGGCCATAAAGATGTACAGGTACGATTGCCTTTGTATTGGGCGTAATAGCATTTTTTACGGACTCAACATCCATGCAGAATGTCTCTTTATCTACCTCCACAAAGACCGGCTTTATTTTCAGTAACGCAACAACCTCGGTAGTTGCAATAAAAGTAAAGGAAGGTGTGATTACTTCATCACCTGGTTGAAGATTTAACGCCATTAATGCGATCTGTAATGCATCAGTGCATTTGCACAGGTATAACATGTTTTGTACCCAGGTATTGCGCTAAATTCCAGCAAAAATCTTTAACGGCTGGCCATTCACGAACGCTGCTGACTCCATCACATCAATTACGGCATTGTCTATTTCTGGTTTGAGTTTTTGATATTGGGTCTTAAGATCGACCATCTGAATTGGACGCATATGATTATTAATTATAGATTGCAAAAATACTATAAATGTCAGGAAATTAAAGATTTATCATCAGCAGTTGCAAGCATTTTCTATCTGCTAATCCCCCGCAATAGCATCCATTAAAAAGAGAATGTCAAAAAAATGAAATAGACAGTGTTGTCTGCCGAAGAAAAGGCGCTCCGGGCCGTCTAAATGGATTTAAATATCGTCCTTTTAAATAATAAAATTAACAATTGTTAACATAAGCCAAATATAAGGCTTTATTTCGTAATTAAATGTCAAAGAAACTAACTTGGTCAAACGTTTGTGTTTTAAATATTTCATAAATTATAATAGTACAAATCTAAAACGAAACAGACTTTAACATTTTATTGATATCACACAGATGCTAGTCCCCTCTGGCATTAGAACATTGAAAAATCTTGCTATTCCGACTAATTAAAATTGATGATGAATGACCAATAATATTTCCACACATTTACAGATTGGCGATACGGAGAAACGTTGGGGTATTTATGTAACCAATGTAGGTTATACCAAACTGACTGCGGATAAGCTATATATGGGTAAAATTAGCGGATCGGCAGGCCAGCCGGCCTGGAAGACCAATAAAAACGCTAGTGACTACTATCTTGTTTTTGTATCAAAGGGAACAGGCGAATTTTACTCATCTCGCCAGAAACGTTTAGAGATGCGAGCAGGTAATTGCTTTGTAATATTCCCCGGTATGTGGCATCGTTATAAACCCGATGCCCTAACTGACTGGGAAGAGTATTGCGTTGGGTTCAATGGCTATTATATTGATCAGCTGATGCGTCATAGATTTTTTACCCCCAATCAACCTTGTATTGAAATTGGATTGGACAAAGAGTTGCTGATATTACTCCAAAAGATAATTGATACGGTAAGACTATCCTTTATGGGATATTCCCAGCAGATTGCGGGGTTAACCCTGCAAATCCTGGGATATATTAACACACATTCCAAGAGCAATCTTTTAGAGAATAGTCCCATTGAAAAGCTATTAATAAAGCGAAGTTTCTCCTGCAACAATCATTGAACGCTTCAGTGGACATGCCAGCGATCGCAAGGGATCTCCATATGGGCTACTCTGCATTTCGGAAGAATTTCAAAACATATACCGGACAATCCCCCCATCAATATCACCTGAACCTGCGGATAGAACGTGCGAAGAATCTTTTAACCACGACATTGCTCACTATTGAAGAAGTAGCAATGCAGACTGGATTTGAGCAGATCCCATTACTTTTCAAAAATATTCAAGAAAAAAGCCGGCCTATCTCCCAACGCCTACAGAAAAATGATACCTGATTTCTGTTCTCAGGCGCACGCTTTTATAATTAACGGTGTGGTTCATAAAAGCATTATCCACTAAAAATCCAATTCTTCGTCCGGATCTTTTAGTGGATATGCATCTATGGCAAACTATTTATCAGAGGCCATGTACGCTGATTTCCCCCATCACCATATAATTATATGGCCCCGCAATACCAGTAAACTTAAAATATCTTGCCTTGGGGTGCGTTGAGAACGGATAAATCTGCCCCTCATTGGAAAACCGATTGAAATCAAAATCCCCCAAAACCTTCCAATTAACATTATCATCGCTAACAGACAGTTCAAAACGATCGCAACCTCGGTCGTCATCCTTCATTCTGAATATCTCAAACGAGGATATGGCTCTCGTCTTTTGCATATCTATTACTACAAAATGAGGATAATGAGAATCGTTTAGATGCGTATGCCATCTAGTTTCCGGATTGCCGTCGATTATATTTTCCACTCGGTTGTCCGGTCCGTTATCATGTTCCGTAGAATAGGCAATGACCTGCCAAGTGCTTTTATCCAATGTAAAATCTTCATAGGTTTTCATAGCTGGTATAAAACGTATCAATCGATAAAGAATCTGGCAGATAAATCGTTCTGAATTTCAAGGCGGTTCCCTGTTTGATATCAGCAACCGTCGTTTCCGTTTCCTGGACAGGTACCACTTGCATGGTAGAATCGCCCGCCGAATTCACATAAGAGATCTGAGAAGCATACGCTCAACCGGTTATATTTGCTGCACCCCATTGAATATTAACAGCTCCACCATCATTTATTGTTGACAGGTTTATGGGCCTGTTAAGTAGGCCTGCCTGATAATTATCACCATAGGCGCACCCAGAACTTCCACTGGAATCGATTTATTTCCTTTTGCATCATAGGTCACGATGGCAAAAGTATACTGCTGCTCAGGCAGGTTATTGATAATCGTTCTGATGGTATCACTGTTCTTTGGAATATTCACCTCAACTGAATCAAGATTAATTATTCCAGAAAATGCGCGCTTTTATAACAGAGACGGATCTGTACCTCTCGGCCAGGAGATTTGTATTCTGTCCCTTCCGGAAAACGCTTTCGGAGATACTGCCTTACCAGGATAAGTTAACCCGCTGGGTACTACGTACTTTTTATAAGAGTCATCCATCTTCTCGCAACTGTAAAAGAAAATAGCCAGGATAAATATCCATCTGATAGAATACTTCAATAAACTTCTCATATAATAATTTATTTTAACGACTGGGTGATTTCAATTATGAAAGGCTTTCATTGATATTTAAGGCCTTCTCTGACCATAGATATCGATTTCGCTCATGACTACTTGTCCAGGACTGGCATATTTTTCAACCGTCTTCCATCGAATAAACCTATATTCGGGAAGAAGGCGGTCAAACTCAAAGTCCCTCTCCTATTATCTGACCATACTGAACATCCTGATCCGTCGTCTGCCCCATAGGTAGCCCGGAAGGTTTATGGAATTAAAAGTCCCGAGTGAATCCCAGCTAGACCAGCTGCCATCCGGATTCGGATTATTGGATCCCCAGATTTCAACTTCTTCGGAGCAGACCCCGCATAAAAATGGAAGGAAGCATCTGCCTGGTGTAGCACAATGCGGCTCATAACGATTTTCTGGCCCAGATCAACCGTAAACCAACTGCGGCAGAGTTGAATTATTGGACGAGGCATAAGACCCACCGGTCAGGGCCGGAAAGTGGCCATCCCAGAGATTAACCAGCGCATATATGCCTTCTGCTATTGCCGTCTGGTCAGTTGGCAAAATTAAAGCCTGCCAATTAGTCTTAGGAATCAGCTCCTCGTAAATCGGTTTAAGGTCTTTCTGTAATGTATCTGATTTATTATTCCATCTGTCTTTTATAAATACGGCGAATTTCTGATTAAGGGAGTCCAACCCCCTAACAGAGAATCTGCCACTATCTGCTCCGGTATAAAATGTCTCAAGATTAGACCATGTAGCGGATTTTGTTGTATCCTTCATGACTACTATTGCAAGCTTTGCCAATGAGGGGTTTCTGAAACTTACCTGTACTCCCCCGAAAGTAGACACAATCTGTATTGTTTTAAACACAGACCGAACAGGTGGCGTCAGGGTTTTAACCTGAATTGAGACCGCCTCGGAGGCTTTCTCATTCTTTCCTACGCTATATACTTTTACCTGATGAATAAGTGTATCACCAAATCCTTCCAGTTTCAGGTGTCTGTATATAAGGATGCCTTAGCTTCTCTAAAACACATTCGGCTGAATTTCATAAACAGCCTTGGCATAATAAAAGTTTGGATCATCAGGGATTTTATGTCAGCGTTGCACCTCCCGGTGCCACGTTGACTTAATATCGGGGTCACCTGTGTGGGAGCCGGTGCCTTCGAATCTATATAATCCAATCTCGTCTCCTTTTTGCATCTAGTGCAAACACAGATCATTATGATTAAAGCAGATAATATAATATTATTTTTCATTCGTGTAGTTTTAATTTAAAACCGGAATATCTCTTTTATACATTAATAGAATATTTCAACGCAACAATATTGGACTACCAGCCTAAATTCTGCTCCAGATTTGGATTTCTTTCCAACGTACTTTCATCAATTGGCCAGAAGTAATCACGGACATGAAATGTCTGGTTAAAGACAGTAACAGGTCTGTAATAGGCTGCGGGCGTTTCCTGTTGAAGATCCCAGGAAACAATCGGTTTATTGAGTTCCGTGGCGGCTCCTTCCACCTTCTCAGATCCCAAAAACGATGTCCTTCAAAGGCCAGTTCAATCAGACGCTCGCGATGAATAATCTTCCTCATTCCTTCTTGGGTGGTGTATTCAATGGGATTATTGGAATAATCTTCCACGCGTCTTCGACCGATGGAATTCCCGCTCTGGAGCGAACTGCATCAATAAACTTATATACATCCGGGCCTGGACCTTTGATTCATTTAACGCTTCCGAGTATAAAAGATATAAATCGGCCAATCGCATAATTGGAAAAGGATAGGACGTGACGGAATACTGCGTAGAGCTGGATAACACATTCTGATAATAAATCAGCTTCTTAATGAATAACCCGTAACCGTCCCCGGTCATTTTTATTACTTCCGTTAATATCCTTAAACAGCTGTTTGATGTAAAACAGATTTGCATAATCTTTATCATCATATTGTCCCTGACCATACCACATGCCGCCATCAAACCCAAGATCCGCATAATACCTTGGCTCGCGCCCAAAATTGAGATGTGCAGTGTATACCCATTCTTTATATACAATTTGTCGGCCTCTCCTGCCACCTGCAAATTGTAGCGATTATTATAACCCCATGTTTGTCTTCATTAATCGGAACACCATGCTCTGAATAAAACATTTCTGCAATCTTCATTGGCGGGGACAGTTCCCCTCTGAGATTTGCATTGTCTGCATAGGCTGGATTCCAGAATGGGGCAATCAAGGTCTGCAAACCAGTCGTATTCACTTGTGTATTTGCCCAAATGATACCGGTATTCATTTTTCACTGACGCTATTTCGGATACTAAGCTGTGTCATAACCGTGTCTGATAAATCATACTGCTGGAAAGCCGGTTGATAATAATATAACTTAAATCCCGCCTTTTCACAGGTTTCAATAGCGATTTTACAGGCCGCCGCTGCCGCGTCCCATTTCGCCTTCGAAACAGTCTGGTTAAATAAAAGTTGACCACCTCTCCCTTCAGAGTGCTTTCATCCTTATTTCCATTAAATAACGGACTGGCAGAATATACGAGAACTTTAGCCTTTAAAGACAAATTAATGGGTTGTGTTATACGCCCCAAATCTTCTTGCGGATTAAGAATGGTCAGTGGGAGATTCGGCTCCGCCTCATCAAGTAACCTAACTATATAGCTAAAGCAAGAATCAATCGGAGCCCGATAGGATTTATCGACTTTTCATCCGCATCTATGGGTATATTCTCCTTCATCACGGAATAGGCCCATACATTCTGACAAGGTAAAAATTATAATAAGCCTTTAGAAATAACACCTCCGACTTCCAACGCCTTCGCTCCGACTCTTCCATCCCCGGAACCCGATCAATATTCTCTAAAAAAATATTACAGTCCCTGATTGCGTTAAATAACCTACCCCATCTATCTCCCAAAGGCCCAACCACCTGTTGGAACCCACGTGCAATCTGGATATAACCGACACTGGTACTTACTTGCCACATTTCATCCCCGGCGCACATGGCGGGATCATCACCCAAGTCTGAATTCTTTGGCAAATATGAATAGCAGGTAAATAAATATTTTTGAGCTTCGATACGGTTCGCGAATGCATTATCTATTGTCGCAACATTGTCGGGTACCACATCTAAATATTTTTTGCAGGAAGTGGTTCTAATATAATCATTAGAAATATGGTCATCCTAAAACATAACTTTCTCATTTCTCAATATTTATATGTTGATAATTTAATATTCACAGGAAGCTTGGACTAGTTCAGATTTATATTCACACCTAGATTAAATACACGTTGAATAGGATAACCTAATCCATTGCCACCCATCTCCGGGTCCCATAAGTCAAAATGACTAAAGTAAACAGGTTACTCGCATTTAGGTAAATACGGAACGTAGAAGCATGGAGTTTTTTCATTACTTTTTTTGACAGTGTATATCCAATTCTACTTGTTTAACCCTCAGAAACGAGCCGTTTCTCATCCACCAGGTACTTTCTTTGGACATCATTGTTATTAACACTCTGGCTCAGGCGCGGAAAAAGGGCGTAGACATTCCTATGATCTTCCGACCAATGGTCGTCAGCATAGGGCTTTAATAATGCATTATTGTTTGCAAATGGCCACGTACCGTTGGATCGATCCAAAATGATTCATGTGCAAGCCCTTGGAAAAATGAAGAAAAATCAAAATTTTTGTAACCCAGAGAGAATCCAAAACCATAGGTTATCTCAGGTGTGGTGGGGAAACCAATTGGAACTGCATCTGCATTTGTAATTTGTCCGTCACGGTTAACGTCCAGATATTTATATCACCGCCACTATATAATCCATAGTTCTGATAAGGAGAGTTTGCGGCTTCTTCATCATCTACAAATAGTCTTTCCGCGATTAACCCAAAAAGCTGATTTATCGGCTGTCCAACATTTGTGCGATAATCTTCGTCATAGACAGGTTCTTCATATTTTGTAAACTTACTCTTTGCATAGGTAAAATTTCCCATAACGGAAAGCCCAGAACGTATTGCTGAAATTCTGCTTATAATCTAAAGAAATATCAACAACACCATTCCCTGTGGCGGCGCCAACATTGGCCCTTATCGGCGCAGCAAAACCCGCTTCAAACGGTATGGCGGCTCTATCCATTAATATGTGCTTACGATGTTGGGTGTAATATTCAATGTCAGATTCAGGCGATTTATAATGCTTCAAATCCATTCCGAAATTCTTTTGCGTCGATGTTTCCCAGGTAATATTCGGATCTGCATATCGGGAGATAGAAATACCATTTAATATATAAGTCTGGTCGCGTCCGAATATTGCTCTTCGGCTTTCATCATCCATATTGACGTTTGACAAGTAGAAAAACCGGTCGTCCGGGAACCAATAGCATCATTTCCAATAATTCCATAAGTCGCCCTGAACTTTAAGTTTGTGATCATGCCCTTAAGTGGTTTAAAGAAAGGCTCATTCGAGACCGTCCATGCAACGGCCGGCTGAGGGAAAGAAGCCAAACCGGTGATCCTGATCAAACCGTTCGGAACCGTTATACCCAAAATTGAATTCTGCATATATCTCTTGTCGTAATCATAGGTAAATCTTCCCGATACACCTAGGTTACGGTTTGGTAAAGACAGCTGCAAGCTTCCGGCATTCGCGGTTAATCTGTTTTCCATCATATAAACCAACATACCACTCAGATTGTGCATATCGCCAAAAGAGTGGGAATAGTTCAATCTTGCCTGCAAATTGAACGTGGTGGAAAGATCTTTTTGGCCCTCCGAATAGTCCAGATACTCTGTTCCTCCATCCGGGTTAATATCTTTCAAATAGTAGGTATTTGTCAGTAAATTGTACCCCGCCAAACTACTCCAAAAAGGATTATACTGTCTGGATATGTCGAAATAGGAATAACGGCTGATATTCATCAGCGCATTGAATGTCAAGCCTTTTGCAAGAAAGTATAAATCCTGATTAAGGTCAAGTTGAGCATTTAACTGAGATCTTGAATACTCTTTGTATCCCTTTACCATATCGGCATATGGATTGATATACTGACCCTGGTCGTAATTTCCGAACATAATATCTTTATATAACTGTGTTCGGCGTCTGCGGATAATATGCCGGAAATAATACAGGATTTGCGTGCATAACTCGGTTATACATATCTGTCCCCGCAGATACATCATTATTACCTGATATAGGTCCTTTATAATCATCGAAAGAGCGCTCAGACGAACGGTGAGCTTCGTTGATTTAGTCACATTGATATCAACATTTAACGCAGAGAATAACTGTTTAAAGCAATGTTGCTGTTAAAATTATTTCTATGATCTACCTTCATTAGACCGTTATCCCTATTAAAAGCGCCAGAAACATAATACTGGGCAACGCCGCCACCACCGCTCAGACTCAAATTAAATCGCTGGTTAACCGTATGATCTTTAAACATTATCTTCCGCCAGTCATTTGCTGGGAATATAATTGGATTAACACCCATGCGGTCTTTTCGATCTTTTCATCTGAGTATAATGTCGGCGCCTAATGGATCTCTGGTTAAAGTAGCCTCATTTGACAATTTCATATAGGTGACAGGATCTGCCAGTTCTACGTCTTGTGTAGGTTGGGATACGGAATTTTCCGCGCGAAAGAAACATGTACTACGCCGATCTTTCCCTGTTTGGTTGTAATTAATATTACTCCATTTGCAGCACGCGAACCATAAAGCGCCGTTGCCGTAGCATCTTTAAGAACGGAGAAACTCTGAACGTCATCCACCTGTAAACGAGCCAAATCAGTCGTCGTACCTCTACACCATCGATTAGGATCAAGGGATCTGTCTTATAACCGAAGGTGGTTACCCCCCGAACAAAGAAATTAGCATTATCAGCTCCTGGTTCTCCCTCCTTTGGAAAGCAATCATCCCGGGAACGCGACCCGCAAGCGCTGTCGTCAAATTACTCGAAGGGACTTTTAATTCGGAGGGATTAACCGAGACGACAGCGCCAACGACATCTGCTTTCTTCTCCCTGCCAAATGCAATAACAACGGCATCCTGCAGGTCATTCATTGCGGGATGAAGTTCGACATTATAGAAAGAACTATCACCGACTCTAACTTCAACACTATCGTATCCAGTCATGCTGAATACCAGGAGAGCCTGGTCAGGAACAGTCAGGACAAATTTGCCGTTTCGGTCCGTGATGTCCCTTTGTGCGAGTCTTTTTTAGAATAAACACTTACGCCAGACAATATAGCTCCTGAAGTATCGGTAACCAATCCCGTAATCTCCTTGCCCGGCTCTTGCTGGCCATAAATAGGTTCAGCGAAAATACAGATGAATATAATACATAAAAATACCAAGCATGTCTTAGAGAAAAAGCAAGATTTAATACAATTATGCAGCTTCATAAACAGAATAAGTTTAATAGTTAATATAGATCAGTCGTCGAATTTTAAGATTTCATACTAACGCACAGCGAACCCCTCCAATACCATTTGTTTAATCCATCCAGTAAAAGAATTAATGACTACAATCCAATCATATTCAAACACTCGTCCTTGTCTAGAATGCTAAATTATCTTTGGAGATCTTAACAACTGTCTCCTACTGTATTTAACAGTGTCATCCTTTTTCATTTGAAATGATGATTATATCTATAATAATGATATTAATGGGAACAAATTTATTATTTCAACAAATACAGATTTAATAGAAGTCTATTATATTTCAATCTGTTGCAAATGAATTAAATAAAAGTCATTCTTACTATTATTCACGCTGGCTGAACAAAGCATTTAAAGTTAAAACGCGGCATCATCTAGCGTCAGCAAGATGAATATATCAAAAAGGGTAAAAAATATTTACGTTTGTATAAATCAATATTATCGCCGTTATGACCATTAATTCTGATATTGATGAACTTGGGCATGACTGAAAACGATTCCTGAATTCCGGAAGACATAAATTAAGAAGGATAAAACAACCCACTCGAATGCTACACCCCCACAAATCAGCTATTAGGTCTAGAGCAAGGTTACAATTCTTCACAATAAGAAAGCAAGTCACCATCCAAGATTGTGGGTACGTGGCGATACTTAATTTAAATGGATAAGGAGGCAGCTTAAATCCGATTCTTTTTGAATTCTCTAGATAGACTATCCTTGAGACCTGCGCACAGGCGTATCAATCTTTACCATGATGAGATAGGCAAACCCAATTAACAGGACGGTAATTACAGGAATTAAGACCCACACTAAACCCATGGACGGCTTTTGTGTCTCCAAATAGCTAAGAAATACCCATAAAAAAGGGTAGTGTATCATATAAAGTGGGTAGGAAATCTCCCCCAGTACTTTTGAAAGCGGCTTCAACTTATCAGAAGACTTGGCACCTGCTCCAAGAGCAATCAGAAAAGGAAAATAGAAAAGAACAATAATCGGCTCAATAATCCAATTCAAATGGTCAATAAATGGAACTAAAAAGGCCACCATACAGTAAAAAAGCCATCGTAATAAATCCAAAGGAAGATCTAATGATCCA
>JAPQWV010005544.1:0-17855 GCA_027422505.1 Craterostigma plantagineum
ACATTGCAGCAAACAGAAAAAGGAATTCGATTGAAAGAAACGTTCCGACTAGAGGAAATCTTTGACTAATTTTCTTCACTTCCAGGGATCCCCATCTACACAAGTTCAATATTCTGCGCGTAGCAATATCCCTCACTGTTGTTCGTGCGCACAAGCCACCAATACACATTGGTCCGGCCTAAGGATAATTACTATTTCTTGTCTTTGGACTTTGTCGATGATAGGCGACTCTACTCCAGGCCCTTTGTGAATATTTAGGATAGGTTCTTCTACGATCATGTATGCTTTACAACCTTTTACAGTAGCCAAAACTTCGATATCTAGTGACACTTCCCGTGATATAAATTAGGATCAATTGGCTATAGATATCCCACAACTTATCTTTACTTCCGCACTGGAGCTGCTCCTTTAATAATTAAAATGCTGTCTTGCTCCATGAACTGAACTCCTCCGGTTACCAAGTTCTCGGCAGCAGTAATAAGAGATTTATATTTATTCAGAAGTGCCATATCCATACCGTTATCTTACAAGAATTCTATAAACTCAACAAAGCGATCAGCAATTTACTAGTGAAACAACAAATAGGGCGCTATTGTTTTCCATGATGGCGTGATTGCCGCCATTCTTCAGTAGACTCCTGTTATAAGTTGCTCGTTCCATTCAAGGAAATATATTCACGGTGGCAGCTCCCACCAATAACTTCCCTATGGGTGAGGCAGGAGAAATCACCACAATCTTTTTTCCACCAATCTCTTGTTGCCCTAAACTCACGGCAATAAAGTAGGTTAAATAATCGGTCGTCACTATAGCACCAATTTCGACGTTTTTTTTAATTCCTACCTCTATTTTCTGCAGTAAAATATGATCTTTTCTCGCTTGTGATAGTTGTATATGGAAACGGTTTAAATCTTGTTGTAACATCTCACGCGAGGTTTCATATTTGTCACCAGCACTGCTTTTTCGTTTCTTTTCTGTCGCTTCCTGTGCCTGTTGAATAGCAATCGAAATTTCACCTAACCTTTCTTCAATCTTTTTAAAACAACGTCTTAATAACTCTTTTTTAACTCCAATATCCATATAGTGTGTAGAATGCTTATAAAAAACCTCCCAATAATTCGGGAGGCCTAAAGATATATTTTAATCATAGGATCTACTCGTCACTTAGTAGTCATATCAAACTTTTTTAGCGATTTTTTAAATCTTCTAACTTCTTATCAGCGTCATCCGCGACCTCATTTGCTTTCTTCCAGTTTTTTCTATCGCCTTATCGATTGCTTTTCCTGTAGCATCTGCCGCATTTTGGTAGCATCGACCGTTTTATCATATGCTCTATCTAATGCGTTTCCGGTAGCTTTAGCGGCATCTTTGTTAGCGTCTACAGCTTTGTCTGCGCCTTCTTGTACCTTCACTCCTGCTCACGAGCCGTTACTTTCGTTTTTTCCCATAAAGTATTTGCCTCGTCATATGTTTTTCGTGCGCTCTTTTCCGCTTCTTTATCTCCTCTCTCGATGGCGTCATCCAAATCGGCCTTGGCTTTATTTACTCTTTCTTCTGCTTTTGCTAACTCCTCCTGCAGATTCGCATGCGCATGATCTTGATGCTCTTCCAGTTTTTCCAGTGTCTGATCAGTTTCTCGCCTGTCGTCATGTCGCTGTCGGTATCTTTAGGACTATTATTGCAGGACGCAACAACGATAGTACTTACCACAGCCGCTATTAACATTAATTTTTTCATCTTAATAATTTTAATTATAACAGAGTTAATTATAGCTTGATATACAATTACTATACCAAAAACGAGATACCTTATTTAGGATAGATCGTACCTTTTGCCGCCTCTAGCGTATTCTTCAACAAAACCGACGATAGTCATCAGCACCACCCCCCGGGAACAGGTGTAATCCAAGATGATTTTTTAGACACCTCATCGAAATCTACATCTCCGTAAAGTTTAAAACCAGATTTTGTCTCCTTAGATTCCTCTCGGTAATACCTACATCGACCACTACTGCTCCTTCTTTCACCATATCTGCAGTAACAAAATGCTTCCGACAATGGCTGCAATCACAATGTCGCCAGCAAGCACCTCGTCTTTTAAATTCACTGTTCGACTATGGGTTAACGTCACGGTGCAATTTCCGGGATGGCTATTACGAGCCAATAGTATACTCATCGGTCCCCAACAATGTTACTACGACCAACCACAAACAGCTTTCTTGCCTTCGGTATCGATATTATAGTATTCAAGCATGAGCATAATACCATAGGGGGTAGCCGGCATAAAACAAGCAGATTACGTTGCATCCGTCCTAAATTAATAGGATGAAAACCGTCCACATCTTTCCGATAATCGATCGTCTCCGTAAATCTTTTCCGGATCAATATGCTTTGGCAAAGGCAGTTGGACAATCAGTCCATCGATGTTCGGATCTTTGTTAATCTCCTTTATCTTTGCAATTAACTCTTCCTCTGAAACATCCACATTATTAACGGACATTTGTCGACTCAAAACCTACAAGCTCGCAATTGCGCATTTTACTAGCCACATACGTTTCACTTCCGCCATCATTTCCGACTAAAATCGCAACCAAATGCGGCTTTCGTCCGGACTGTGCCGTAAATGCAGCGGCTTCTTTTTTTATATCTTCTTTAATTTTTGCTGACACCAGCTTTCCATCTAATATATTCATCTTGTATTCGTTATTCGATACGCCCTAATCCAATTTTAAAACAGCCATGAATGCAGATTGGGGAATTTCCACATTTCCTACTTGCCGCATTCTCTTTTTCCCTTTCTTCTGTTTTTCCAATAATTTACGTTTTCGGGAGATATCACCTCCGTAGCATTCGCAGTTACGTCTTTTCGCAAAGCGAAATGGTTTCTCGTGCAATAATTTTTGCACCAATAGATGCTTGTATACGTATTTCAAATTGCTGCCGCGGTAACAGCTCTTTAATTTCTCACAAATCCTTTTCCCAAAATCATAGGCGTTACTTCGATGGATAAGAGAGGATAGAGCATCCACAGGTTCGTCGTTCAGACGAATATCAATCTACTAAGTCCGATTGACGGTATCCGATTTGGTGATAATCAAACGAGGCGTACCCCTTAGAAATTGTTTCAATTTATCATAAAAATCAAAAACAATTTCGCCCATCGGCATTTCAAAAGTCAGCTCTACTCGGTCAGACGTTAGATAGGATGATTGATATCGTTCCTCTTTTTTGAATACATAAAGACATCACCGGACCGACAAAGTCGGCCTTAGTAATAATATTCGCTTTAATATAAGGCTCTTCGATAAAATCCAGCTTACTCGGATCGGGCAAATCCGATGGATTATGTACAACGACTTCCTCTTTGTTTTTTGTAAGAAAAGCTCGATAAGATACGTTTGGTACCGTGGTAATAACGGTCATGTCAAATTCCCGTTCTAAACGTTCCTGAATTATCTCCATGTGAAGCATTCCCAAAAAGCCACATCGGAAACCGAATCCCAAGGCCGCGGAAGATTCCGGTTCAAAACCAGCGAAGCATCATTCAATTGCAAACGGTGCATAGATTCACGAAGCTCTTCATAATCTTCCGTATCCACCGGATAAATACCGGCAAAAAACCATCGGTTTAACCTCTTCAAAGCCTTTGATTGCTGTTATACAAGGCCTATCACGATGCGTAATGGATCCCCCACTTTCACCTCACGTGCCTCTTTAATACCAGAGATAATATAGCCTACGTCACCTGTTTTGACAACATCCTTAGCGACCTGATTAAGTTTAAGTGTACCGATTCATCCGCAAAATATTCCTTCCCTGTCGCCACAAATTTTACTCGGTCTCCTTTTCGAATTTCTCCATTTTCAACTTTAAAGTAAGCCATAATTCCTCTAAAAGAGTTAAAGACAGAGTCAAAAATTAAAGCTGTAAAGGAGCTTGCGGATCACCAACCGGCGGTGGGACGCGTTCCACAATGGCACTTAAAATATCAGGCACGCCCATTCCGGTTTTACCAGAAAGCCGGTATAATTTCTTCACGCTTACCTCCGATCAATTCGATAATCTGGTCTTTGACTTCTTCCGGCATTGCCCGGGCAAATCCATTTTATTAAGTACGGGAATGATTTCCAATCGTGCTCCAATGCGAGATATAGATTCGATATAGTTTGCGCCTGAATACCTTGAGAAGCATCCACAATTAACAACGCCCCCTCACATGCTGCTATCGAACGCGATACTCATAAGAAAAGTCAACGTGTCCCGGCGTATCGATCAAGTTCAAAATATATTGCTCGCCATCTTTGGTGTATTCCATTTGAATGGCATGCGATTTAATCGTTATCCCACGTTCACGCTCTAAATCCATACTGTCCAACAGTTGCGCTTGCGCTTCCCGTTGCGAAATGGTGTTCGTAAACTCCAACAGACGGTCTGCCAATGTGCTTTTCCGTGGTCGATATGTGCGATAATACAAAAATTACGTATATGCTTCATACAGGTCTTTATCCAATATTCTAATGGCAAATATAATTTTTAAAGGAGATATTGGTGGTAAAAATCATACACTAAAAAAGAAAAGCCGATAAATCGGCTATTCCTATTGTTTAGTTATTGATCGCTTCTTTTATATCCATTAGTTATTAGCGTCGTATGAAAGTCTTTCGCCATGCTGCGACAAATCCAGACCTTCTTCTTCTTCTTGATCACTGACACGCAATGGTGTTATCATATCTGTTACTTTTAGAAGAATGAATGCGACCACGAGAATAAATACGGAGGCTCCGATAAGACCGATAAGATGCGCGAAAAACAGATCCGTCTCTCCATAATATAGACATTTGCCTCAACTGCCCCATTGATAGCAGAATGTGCAACACCACACTGTTAATAACATACCGACCATTCCCCAACACCGTGACTAGGGAATACATCTAACGTATCATCTATATTTGATTTTGTACGCAATCGATCAATAATCGGCTTATAATAGCAGCTACTGCCCCAATAACAATAGAATGTGGAATACTTACAAATCCAGCAGCCGGTGTGATGGCCACCAAAACAACGACGACCCCAATACAAGTACCCATAGCCGAAGGTTTATGCCTCTTGCAGCGTCAAACAAGATATACATAATAGCTGCCGCTCCAGATGCTGCCGTTGTCGTAGCCATCGCAGTTGCCGCCAGAGCATCCGCAGCGAACGCTGAACCCGCATTAAAACCAAACCAGCCAAACCATAATAAACCCCGTACCTAAAAGTACGTAAGTTATTCTAGCTGGTGTGTGCTCTTTAGCCGTTTTGCCCTGCTTTAAGTAGATAGCGGACGCGAGAGCCGTTAATCCGGCAGGACATATGTACTACTGTTCCTCCTGCAAAGTCTAAAACACCATTTGGAGTAAAAACACCGTCTGGATGCCAAGTGGCGTGTGCCAACGGTGGCATATATAAAAATAAAGAATAAACAGATAAAAAGAATATAAGAGGTAAAACGAATACGTTCTGCGAAAGCTCCTGTAATAAGCGCCGGTGTAATAATGGCAAACTGAGTTGAAACATAGCAAATAGTACGAATGGTACGGTAGGAGCTCCATCCCAAGGCTGATGATCTAAAACACCATTAAACATAAAGAATGTCATAGGATTTCCGATAATTCCGCCAAGGGAGTCACCAAACACTAAACTGAACCCAAATGCAAACCATATAACAGCTACGACTGCCATGCATATAAAACTTTGGAGCATAGTAGAAATGACATTTCTTTTTTCACCATTCCACCATAAAAATAGGCCAGACCAGGAGTCATAATTAAAACCAATGCTGTTGACGTCAACATCCACGCGACATCTGCGGAACTGTATTCATACTCGACCGATCCCGTCGGTAAAGCGGGGTTAAAAAACGCAATAACACCAAAACAACCATCAATAAGAATGGTAAAAATGATTTTTTCTGATATATAGACATGTTCTTTATGTTTTTACGACACAATAATATGAAAAAACAATAAAATAATCATATAAATTTTTAAAAAACATATAATTTTTAATAAAAAAAAACAACAAAATAACAAAACAAAACAAAATAACCGCGAAAAACAACACAAAAAATATTAAAAACAAAAAACACCACAACAAAATAGATAAAATAACAAAAAAAATAACCTTTCCGATTGCTGTAATATAAAACAAAATGTCCAGGTATCTGGAAACACCTGGACATTCTTCAAAAAGGTTAAAAGCTGATAAAATATTTTTACACCATCAATTTATAAATGAGGCACCTCCTCTATTCGTCGAATATCAGCTCCCAAAGCTCGTAATCTCTCTTCAATATCTTGGTAGCCACGCTCTATCTGATCAATATTATAGATGGTAGATCTTCCTGTGCCGATAGCGCAGCAATCAAGAGAGAAAACGCCCGCCGAATATCCGGCGAAGTCATTTCAATACCTCTTAATTTAACTTGTTTATTCAACCCAATGACTGTTGCGCGGTGCGGATCACAAAGAATAATCTGTGCACCCATATCAATTAGTTTATCCACAAAGAACAAACGACTTCAAACATCTTTTGATGAATCAATACATTTCCTTTTGCCTGGATAGCCGTCACTAAGACAATACTCAATAGATCGGGCGTGAAGCCTGGCCACGGTGCATCCGAAACTGTCAATATAGAGCCATCAATAAAGGTTTCGATTTCATAAGAGTCTTGTGCCGGAATAAAAATATCGTCATTGCGCAATTCAAATTGTATTCCCAACTTCGCAAATACGGTAGGGATAATTCCCAGTTCTGAAAAGCAAACATCTTTAATTGTGATTTCCGATCCGGTCATCGCTGCCAAACCAATAAAAGATCCGATTTCAATCATATCCGGCAACATACGATGGCTTGTTCCTTGCAAGCGATCAACCCCTTCTATCGTCAATAGATTTGACCCGATACCCGATATCTTAGCTCCCATACGGTTTAGCATTTTACATAGCTGTTGCAAATAAGGCTCGCAAGCAGCGTTATAGACGGTTGTAACTCCTTCGCAAAACAGCTGCCATCACGATGTTTGCCGTACCGGTTACCGAAGCTTCATCCATCAAGATATACGCTCCTTTTAATTCCGACGCATCCACATTAAAGAAGCTCTTATCGGCATCGTAGACAAATTTCGCACCTAATTTCTCAAATCCCAAAAAATGCGTATCTAATCTACGCCGACCTATTTTATCTCCCCCAGGTTTCGGAATGGCTGCCTTTCCGAAACGGGCAAGCAGAGGGCCCACAATCATAATAGAACCGCGCAACCCCCCTCCTTTATGCTTAAATTCTTCCGACTGAAAATAATCAATATCGATATTTTTTGCTTCAAAGAATAAGTATCTTTATTGATCCGTTCAACAGAAACACCCAATGCTATCAAAAGGTCAATCAACTTATTTTACGTCCTTGATATCGGGAATATTGCTTACAACCACTTTTTCTTCCGTAAGTAATACAGCAGATAATATCTGTAATGCTTCGTTTTTGCTCCCTGAGGAATAATCTCTCCTTTTAATTTCTTTCCACCGATTATTTCAAATGCGCTCATACTTTATTATAGTGTTTATCTAATATAAAAAAACAAAGAGCAACTGATAACGATTTTCGCTATACAATTGCCCTCTTATGCAAACAGTCAAAACTACTTATCTTCTATACGAAACCTTTTTAGGTCCGTTTTTTTCTTGACCATATTTTTTTTCCCACTACTTTTCTGATTATTTTTTGGTTGTTGTTATTATTAGTAGTAGCTCCACTTTTTGTCCGACTACCTGGAGGCGGTGTTTTAAAATCAAGTTTGGTCAATACGGTATCGGCAGGCAATGTCAATTGTCCGTTAGAAAGTTCAGCTAAATTTTGGATTATATGTTCGTCCTGCACAGTATCCTTATTCCAGGTCATATAGGCCATTTTCATAAAATTAGCAATAGATAAAGCCATACGCTCTCTATTTTCCGGAGCAGATGTAGATAACGCCTTCTCGATCATCCGCTCGACGGTTATGTCCATAATGTTATAGCGGATAGTGTGCTGCGGATAATCCAATAGATCCGGCTTCTTGTGGATAGCATCTCGAGACGGAATAGGATATGGAGAATCTACATCAATCTTAAAATCAGAGATGATATGTAAATGGTCCCATAACTTATGTTTAAATCCGAAACATCACGTAGATGCGGATTCAACACGCCCATCATGTCGATCACGGTCTGCGCGTATCGGTTCTCTCTTCTTTCGTAGGGAGTGTGCAAATATAGTCTACCATATTTTGCACATTTCTTCCATATTCTGCCAAAATTAATTTGACCGTGTACTGTGTAGTCGAAATCCATAAAGTGTAGTTTTACGCTTAGAAAACGTTACATAAGCGTAGTTTATTGTTTTATCTTGTTTATTGTACTATTCTAAGTTTTGCAAATTTAGCAACAATTGTTCTGTCCCAACTCTTTAAAGAAAATAGTTGCTTTTATATCCGGCCGGTTACCTTCAAGATTCACTACTTTTCCAAATCCGAACCGCTCATGCTCTACTTCCATCCCTACTGCAATGCCGATGTATCTGATGGTGCAAAGCCGGCGTCGGCATATGCGCCTTTGGCAATATCGAGGTTGTTTTGATCACTTTTGGCTTGGCTTGGAAAATGATTCCGTGTCTTTCTGCGTCCAGGCCATCCGCTCCGACTGAAAACTACCTGCAGCTTCCATCGTGCTACTCCGTGATTTAAAATCAAGCTCCAAACAAGCTGGATTGAGTCATCCAAAAAACGGCTAGGCTCGCAGTTATTCAGCGTTCCCCATCGGTAACGAGACGTGGCATAAGATAAGTGCAGTTTTTTCTCCGCGCGTGTCACCGCAACGTAGAAAAGACGTCTCTCTTCTCCAACTCTGAACGGGAATTGAGAGAAAGCTGCGAAGGAAACAGGTTTTCTTCCAGCCCTACAATGAACACCACCGGAAATTCAAACCTTTTGAAGCATGTATCGTCATTAACGAAACCGTATCTGCATTGGGATCTTTGTCGTTATCGTCGTTGGTTATAGGGCTATATCCTGCATAAACACGTCTAAACCTTTCTCTTCAATATCTTCACGTTCAGCAAACTCCTTGATACCGTTCAACAGTTCTTGGATATTTTCATAACGACTAAGCCCTTCCACTGATTTATCTTCATAGAGGTCTTTCAATATACCAGAATGTTGCGCAATATGCATCGCCGTATCAACGCTGAATTGGTTTTGGCCACCGCTTGGAAACTCTGAATCATCAGACCAAAATTACCTACCGCGTTCGCACTTCGTCCATCGAGAAACATTTGTGCATTGACGACCACATCCACAATCGATATTGTTGCTGATCGGCAGCTACTAAAACTTTCTCTAAAGTCGTATCCCCTATCCCTCTACGCGGATAGTTGATGACCCGCTTTAAAGCTTCCTTCGTCGTTCGGGTTGAACGTCAAACGGAAATATGCTATCAGATCTTTAATTTCTTTACGTTGATAGAAAGATGTACCACCATATAGTTTATAAGGCACATTGATTTTTCGCAGTGCCTCCTCCATCGCACGGGATTGTGCATTTGTTCGGTACAGAATAGCAAAGTCCTATATCGCAGATTTTTTAATGCGCGTTCCTGCGTAATGGCTTCCGCCACAATTTCCCTTCTTCATTATCAGAAAACGCACGGGCAACCTTATTTTTTCCCCATCCTCATTTTCTGAAAAAACATTCTTTCCAACTGATTTTGGTTCTTCTCAATTACGCTGTTTGCTGCGTTTACGATCATTTTTGTAGAACGATAGTTCTGCTCAAGTTTAAAAACCTGAACGTCTGGATAGTCCTTTGAAAATTTAGGATATTTTGGATATTCGCACCCCGAAAAGCATAGATACTCTGCGCGTCATCTCCTACCACACAAATATTTTCATTGACCGCAGCTAATCTTTTTACAATAAGATACTGAGAAAAATTCGTATCTTGATATCATCCACCATCAAGTATCTAAATTGATGCTGGTATTATGCAACACCTCTGGATATTTATTCAGCAGTACATTTGTTTTAAACAAAAGGTCATCAAAATCCATCGCTCCTGCCCGATAACAACGTTGCGCATAGGTCATATAAATCTGACCCATTTGGACGCCCGTTCGCTATGTCTTCGGCCATAATTGCATCGTTCTTGTTGTATTCTTGTGGTGATATTAGATTATTCTTAGCCGAAGAAATACGTCCGTATACGTGATTGGCATTGTATAGTTATCATCGAGGTTCATCTCTTTTAGAATCGCGCGAATCAGACTTTTGGTATCATCCGTATCATATATTGTAAAATTCTTAGGATAGCCCGATAAGTTCTGCTTCTACACGAAGAATGCGGGCAAAAAACAGAGTGAAAAGTTCCCATCCATATATTCTTTGTGCCTCCTGCCCCACAACACGCATAATACGCTCGCGCATATCCTTTGCAGCTTTATTGGTAAAAGTGAGCACGAGTATATTGAAAGGGTACTCTCCTTCCGAATCAAATGCGCTACCGATAAGTGATAACTCTGGTCTTACCCGAACCTGCACGGCAACAATCATCACTGGTCCTTCCGTCTGCTCACAGCTGCCCGTTGCGAAGGGTTTAATCCTGCTAAATAATCCAAAATTTTCTCCTAATTTTTTGACAAGCATTAACAAAAAGTAGCCGTAAAACTAACAAAAATAATTGACTAAAAACAAAGGTTTCTACCGGGCGAGTAGAAACCTTCGTAAACCAATTATAACTTACCGCCATGCTCTAGCGGCCTGAATTATGAATTACTAATTTATAGATAACTCGGTATATATACAAGAAAAAATAATATTTATTTTCAAACAAAATAATCTGCATAAATATGAAAACCACGATCACCATTTTATACTGTCCAAAATGCGGATGGTTGCTGCGCTCTGCCTATATCGCGCAAGAAATATTAACTACATTTGTAGATGACCTTTTGGTGTCACGTTAGTGCCAAGTGAAATAAGCGGTCGTTTTTTTCTGTAACAATTGATGGAGAAGTTCTTTTGATCGGAAACTGAGGACGATTTCCGGAAATTAAGGAGCTAAAACAATTGGTTCGCGAGTAGTCAATCCGAATAAAGACTTAGGGCATTCTGACAAGAAATAGAGGAAGTTCACACTCTTAACAGATTCTGGCATTATTTCATTAATTTTAATCTCCAAAATGCAGAATAGATAAAAAATATATTCATGAGGATATTACATACGAGCGATTGGCACTTAGGTAAGCGGTTGGATTATTTTTCGAGATTGGAAGAGCAACGTGCAGTATTAACTGAAATATGTGAAATAGCCGATGCGGAAGGTGTAGATGCTGTCATCGTGGCGGGCGATCTTTTCGACACCTTAATCCACCTGTCGAAGCCGTCGAATACTTTACAAAACATTGCGCAAGTTAAGCCACGAAGGACAACGACCTGTCATCGCCATAGCCGGAAATCACGACAGCGCAGACCGCATCGATGCGCCTGATATACTGGCACGTGAATGTGGAATCATCTTTATCGGCTACCCCAAGCAACTATTCGACCATTTCATATCAAGAATGGTTTCTCTATTAGTAAGGTAACTGCAGGGTTTTGGAAATATCCCTACCTCAATACAGCTATCCATTGCGTATTATTCATACCCCATTTGCCAATGAACTTCGATTAAAGCAGTCCCTAGGGTGGACAATAAAGCACAACACTTAAATGAAGTTTTAAAACAGCATTGGCTTGACATCGGGAATACGCATTGTGACAATCAAGGCGTGAACCTGTTAACGACCCACTTGTATATGTTACAACGTGGCGGAGAAATACTCGAAGAACCCGAGGGAGAAAAAACCCCTTAAAGTTGGACACGCTGATCTTGTATATTCCGACGCTATCCCTCCACAAATTCAATACACCGCCTTGGGACATCTCCATCGATTTCAAGATATCGGAGACCATCAACGTCCAGTGGTTTATCCAAGTAGTCCACTCGCATACTCTTTTTCAGAGGCAGGACAGGAAAAGGTACCGTAATCGTAGAGGCGATTCCTGAACTTCCCGCAAATATCGATTTATTCCACTTTCGGCGGGAAGGAAGCTGTATCGCAAACGCTTTGAAGATATTGATGAAGCCGTATTATGGTTAAATAAAAACCCGGACACGTTGGTCGAGCTGAACATTGGTAAGCGACACTTTTCTCAGCTCTGCCAATATGAAGCGAATACATGAAGCACATGACGGCATTATCCACATTATTCCCATTGTACAACAGACAGCATCTGATTCTACTCAGATTCACCCCATCAATCTTGACCAAATATTGATGCGTTTTTAAGGATTACTTTCTGCATCGACTCGGACAAGAACCTAATCTAGAGCTGATGGGCTTATTAAATGAGGTTATTAACAGTGAAACGGAAACGGAGGATTAAGCATGTTACACTTTATTTAAGTATAGAAGGACTATATTCTTATCAAGATAAACAAGAAATTGATTTTACCCATTTAACCGAAGCCGGCCTATTTGGCATTTTTGAAAAGTGGGCTCGGGCAAATCAGCATCCTTGAAGCAATTAGCTTTGCTTTATATGGAGAAACCGAAAAGACTCAACACAAGAAAAAAAGAGCATATAATATGCTCAACCTCCGATGGATGTTGCCAACATCGTATTCGAATTTCTAAATTACGAAGGGCGAAAATTCCGATTCACAGCACAGTGGAAACGGAAGAAAAAAGTTTGAAGACACCACGTCATGGAACGCTATGCTTACGAGTGGAATATGATACGTGGGTTTCCATTAGATTCGAACGATGGAACAGCCGTCACACAACTCACTTACCCAATTTCGACGCACCTTATTATCCCACAGGGACAATTTAAGGAGTTTCTTGAGTTGCGAGGTAAGGATAGATCGGAGATGATGAAAGATATTTTCAATCTTGATCGTTTTGATTTAGGCCTAAAGTGGCGACACTACAACGGCAAAACAACAGTAAACTGGAACAGTTAAACGGTGCACTTTCGGTTTCGATGCCGTCACTACAGAATATTGGGAACAAAGCAACAAGAGCTCGAAACCGCACAACACCATCTAACCTTAGTAAAAGAGGAAACCGTGTCGCTGGAAAAAGAGGTCAGCCGGCTCATGGAAAGCAAAAAAACCCGCGAAGAGTTGGCACAGAAAAGATTGAAGTGCAGGAATACCTGTTGGAACAGCCTCGAATTACGCAGTTGGAAAAAGACTTGCAGACGTATGAATCTACCCAATGGCTTTTAAGGAATCCTAAATACAACACATCGCTTAACAAGGAAAAAGAACAGCTCACATAATAAATTGAACAACTGACGACACGTAAGAGTGAAATTTTAAATCGTTTAGAAAAAGAGGAAGCTGAATGGGCAAAGATAGCCCCGGATTATCAACAGCTGGACTTATTTAAAACACAAAGCGAAGATTTAAAAGCTGCTTACCGGCATACTTCAAAATAAAAAAAACAACAAGAAGCACTCCAAAAACGTCTACAAGATGGAAAGCTTATCTAATAGATGCTCAAGAAGATGAGAAAAAACTTTCGGCATCGATAGAAAATGAGGAAAGCGATTAGATGAACTCAAAAACACACGTGTGATACTTCCGTATTATTGGCACTCGAGGCTTGGTATCAAACAAGCGACAATACCCATAGTAGTATCAACGAACTGAAAACACAAATACAACAACTACAGAACGAGATAGCACAAAACAACAAAATATTTGAAGAACAGTCCCTAACAATTGACAATTGGGAACCTGCCTTTACAGCAGCAGAAACGGATCTAAACATCGAGCTTACTTCACTGCAACAAGAAGAAACCCATTTGAAAGTGCAAGCGAAGTTATCGGAGTTCGCCGACAACCTAGCGGATGGACACCTTGCCCATTATGTGGCGCATTAGATCATCCATATCCTATGATGAGCCATAATGTGGCGGTAACAATACAGGAAGTACTCGGTAAGCAAACGGAAATAAAGCAGCGTTACAACAACTTAAAGCGAAACCATCAAGCATTAACGGCTGCATCCACTCGAGGCGGGACAAGAATATACAATTAGCACAACTGGAATCTAACCTGGAAAAACTGGAAGAAAAACTTAGAATCCAACATGAACAGTCCGATGGGAATCGTTTTCTCCCACAGAGAAGACAGCCTTTCTCGCTTATAAAGATAAGAACTACCTCACAGAGACCCATATCAATCAGGTGAAACTACCTTGAAAAACCTGCGTATGCAGTGGCAAACCTGCCAATCAAAAATAGAAAAATATAAAAACTCCTAGCAGAGTTTTGAGCAAAATCTTGTTGTACTAGATCAACTTAATCAAACCAAAACAAATTGCAGATCAAACAATTAAACATAGATGATTTTGAGCAACATGACGAAACAGCCCTTATAAATATAAAACAGGAAACCGAGAATAAGATTAAATTGCTAGAAGAAGAACATAAAAGGTTATCTGAATCTATTCAAATCTTAAGAAACGATTTTGCACACATCAACGGAGAGCGCACCGCAGCAAAAGAAACAATTTCAACAACTCTATCAACAACTTAACAGTAAACAGACAGAAATCTCCATATTACTAAAAGAGCATGGTTACAGCGATATTATTCAGGTACAGCATATCTGCAAAAGAATATCGATGTAGATCGTAACGCAAAACTATACAGGAATTTAATCTAAACCTGCAAATTCTCTTACGTCATATTGCAGATTTGGAAAGACGTATAATAATGATACTTACGATGAATCAACTTATCAAGAGAAGACAACGCTCTACACGTTAAAGCGGGAGAATTGGAATTACAGATTCGTGTAACCGGAGCTTTGGAAAAAGAATATGCCCGCTTACGCGTGGAGTTCGAGAAAAAGGAAAAATTACTGGAGCAATACGAGAAACTGACGCTTCGAAAAGCAATTTGACGACTTTGGAAAATCTTTCCGAGGCTCTGGTTTTGTCAACTATGTGTCCAGCATACATTTACAACGGTTGTGTTGAAATAGCCAATCAACGTTTTCACCGCTTAACAAAAATAACTTAAGCCTCACCATCAATGAAAACAATGAATTTGAGGTAATAGATTTCTTGCACAACGGCTTTAGACGCTCGGTTAAAAACACTTTCGGTAGGACAAACATTTCAGGCTGCGCTCTGTCTCGCTCTTGCGTGGCGGAAAAATATTCAATCGATGAACAAAGCAGACAAGAATTTCTTCTTTATCGACGAAGGTTTTGGCACACAAGATCCCGAAAGTATGAATACAGTATTTGAAACATTGCAATACCTGAATAGAGATAACCGTATCGTTGGTATAATCTCTCATGTAGTAAGAAACTGAAAGAACGTATTCCGCGAGCTATTACTGTGATAAACGATACGGAGAAAGGAAGTCAGTTGCATTAATTCCCTTTTTTGTCCGCAAAAAAGGGAGAAAAATCGCCACTTTAAAATTTTGAATAGAGGGATATTGCATACATCGTATTTTTACATATTTCAAAATTTTACATGTGGCATTCAGAGGTTAAGGAGGGTATTACATTTGGTTCCTTTTGAGAAAAAAAAGAACATAAAATTTTAATTTTAAACAACATGCAAAACAGATACGCCATTATTGTCGCAGGAGGGTCGGGGAACCGAATGAAAAGTGAGTTACCAAAGCAATCCTACTCCTTAACGGAAAAGCCGATAGTTATGCATACGCTGGAAAGGTTTGCCGATACCGAGCGTAAGCTCCAATTGATATTGATATTGCATGCCAATTGTTTTCCTTTTGGAATGAGTTGTGCGAAAAGTACGGCTTCAAGGTTCCACATACGGTCATTGCGGGTGGAGAAACGCGCTTTCAAAGTGTCCGAAATGGGATAAACTATATTGCAGAAAGACAGCAAAATTTCTAGACAATACACTCATTGCCATTCACGATGCCGCCCGACCGCTCATCACATCGAAAATGATAGATCTCTGTTTTGAAACAAACTATCGTTCATACCGCTACGGTAGTGTGCAGTACCGAGTACAAATTCTATTCGACATGGAAGCATAGAAGAAAATAAAGCGTGGGATAGAGAGAAAGTATGGGTTGTACAAACGCCTCAGACGTTTCAGGGAGATATTCTACATAAAGCGTTCCAAAACAAGACGAATTATCAACTTTACAGACGATGCTTCCGTAGTAGAAAAATTGGGCTACAGTATACATCTTATCCTAGGTGATTATCGAAATATAAGATAACCTTTCCGGAAGACATTTCCATAGCCCAACTCTATTTAAATCATTAACGAATTATTAAGCAGCTCCTCGTATCAAACGTAAGAGAATCGCTATAATGGCAATCACTAACAGGATATGGATAATACCCCCTGAAGCATATCCACCAAAAAAAGCTAACAGCCCAAAAATAATAACCAAAATAACTGCGATTAAATAAAGAATGTTTCCATGACATATAGAGATTAAATGAATACTATTTCTATAATAAAACAGGGAAGATAAGAAAAGTTTTGAATATTGTCGTGTTACCCTATTGAGTATCAATAACAAGACCGTCGTACGCCACGTAAACACCCTCGGGAAGCATTTTTTCGATATCTTCGTGTTTTCCAAATCGGTGGCTGATATGCGTCAGATAGGTAGTCGTAGCTTGGATCCTCGGCAAATGCGATCGCTTCTTCTTTGGTGAAATGAGATATGTGTGGTTCTCTTGTAATGCGTTTAAACTAACGTATGTACACCCTTTCAAGAGCGCTTTCGACTCGTCTGACACAGTTTTAGCATCCGTAATATAGGCCAAAATTTCCTACGCGAAACCCATTACGGGCATCTGATAATGCATCACTTCGATCGGTATAATACTTTGTGTTCCTACACGAAAAGTTTCTCCGGCCACAATGGGTCGAAGCTCTAGTCGCGGTACACCTGATATTTTTGTTCGCCAAACGCGTAATAAAATTCACGTTTTAAGCGATTCATGTGTGACGACAGTTCCATATACAGGGATGGATTTGCGGTGTTGATAATTAAATGCCGCGAACGTCATCCATACCAGCAATATGGTCTTTATGCGCATGCGTTCACTAAAACCGCATCCAACCGCCGTACGCACCGCCCGCAACATCTGATAACGAAAATCCGGACCGTGTCAACGACCCATATTTGTATCATCGTCACATCGAATCATAATAGATGTGCGCAAGCGTTTATCTCGTGTATCGGCTCGACGGCATACCGCACATTGGCAAGCAATAACAGGTACGCCTTGTGAAGTTCCCGTACTAAAAAAGTTACCTTCAAAGTGCCGCCTCTTCTTTCTTGATCATTTTATAAATGCCGTTTTCTTCTCATCTAATCGTGCAACTTCCACTTCCATATTACACAATAATTGGACTAATGACTGAATTCGGATTTCTAAATTCGAAAACCGGTTAATCACGATAACCGCGTATCCTGGAGTACACATGCTCCCGTACGAAAGGAACCTTTTTCATATCGCACTCGGTAGCCCAATGTAGCAAAAAGATCCTCTAATTTTCTAAATTATGTTGAGTAAATGCTAGCACAATTTTAAATTTTAAGCAAATTAAAAAACTTTATCTTATTATCGGATAGGGTTGCGTCCTATTTTTTCCACACCACCCGATCCATATAATTACCGATGAAAACCTAAACCGTAGGCTATCAGCTGTGTATAAGCTGCCATTACGGCAATCCAGCTACAGTTATACGTTTCGTACAGATCCAGGCATGCAAAAAC
>JAPQWV010005545.1:0-17841 GCA_027422505.1 Craterostigma plantagineum
GCCAAGACAGCAGCGAGTTTGGGGACACGAGCGAGTACGGTCTGAACCCTTCGTCTTCGTCAAGCGGCGAGGATTCGAAGGAGATGAGCATCGATGGAAGCAGAAAGATGTGAGGAGGAGGGACGATGGTGGTTGTGGGGGAAAACTACGATGATGATCATAAATATAATTCTTTTTTCTCTGTTGGAGAAGTTTGGTTATTTGAAAAATTAGTTGAAAAAGACAGACGTTAGTTTTGTAAGCATTTGGAATATGATTTGTTTGCCTTGCCTGCCAGTCGTCTTTTTGGTATGCGGACGAAGAGATTGTTTGTACGTTTGAAATTTTCCCATCTTCTTTCCGAGTACTGTAATGTAATGACTGGCTTTGTTGTTGTCTCGTGTGTGTGTTTTATAATTATAGGCTAAAATGCATAGAACCTCGTCGTGGTTTCGCCGAAACACATATAAACCCCGCGGATTTTATTGTACGGTACTACCACGTGGTTTAACTAATGTTGCACCGTACCCTGAGCAGCAGTTTTGCCCGAAATGGATTACACACGCTCTACTGCAGGTGAGTTAAGTTAAACCATATTATTTACCGTTTAATGTCCAAATAACCTCAACTATTCACTTTTCATTCAATGATAACCCCGATTCTCTCTAGAGAAAAACTGATGCACGTGGGCTATCATTTGAGGAGAACGTGAATAGTTGCAGTATTCTGTTGATTCAATGGAAAGTGTCCTTAAAACGATCATCGGCCTCTTGTCAAGTGTAGTAGGTTCGTGGTAGCCGCGAAGGTGTTTGTTGAAATTCTTAGCAGAGGACAAAAACCCTCACGGCGACGACGGCGACGACATGGGTCCGAAAGGGGGGAACAATAGGGGACCAAACGCCACGGCGGCGCCTCGCCGAGGGCCGATGACTCTGAGGCAGCAAGCCGCCCTCGAGAAACAGGGCAATTTTGAAAAGCATCGGCGTAAGTTCTGAAACTATGCTGAAACTCGACCATCTAAAGAGCATCGCCTCGTGGGCTGCTACGGAAGCTCGTATACCTCAATTGGCCGCTTTCTACGGACGGAAATACGCGCCACGGCGGAGGTGGCCGGTTTGCCGCCCGACCCGTCGTTGTTTCTATTGCCAAAGGTTTGATATTTTTCCAATCTTTTTTGCCCTTCTTGTTTATATAGACTAACTCGATTTCTGTTTCAACGAAGCTTCATATTCGTCAGTAGCATGCGAGAATTGGGATTTCAAAATTGGATTTGTTGTTAGATATGAATTATGATTTAGGGTTCAGACTGTGAATTTGGAAGCTTTAGTTTATATTCCGATTAAGATCCATGGAGTTTATGCTCTCTGAATTAAGTGTTTGAAACCTTAGCTTTTCTGATGATATTCTTTGCAATTACACTTCTGGCCTTCGAACAGATGCGAATCGATCCTAGAAACGGGCACAGACTGCACGGTTCGGGTCGAACCGAACAAGGCAAAGAAGAAGACGCGGGCGATGTAAGAACCCTAACAATAAGGGTTCGTTTGATATCAGTGTTTAGGGATTACATGGATATAAGTTATTTGTGTATAGCTGTACAAGGATTTTGTTGATGTTGTTCGGGTCGAACCGAACAAGCAAGAAGAAGACGCGGGCGATGTAAGAACCCTAACAATAAGGGTTCGTTTGATATCAGTGTTTAGGGATTACATGGATATAAGTTATTTGTGTATAGCTGTACAAGGATTTTGTTGATGTTGTGTTTTAACATGTTTGATATGTTTGTATTATTATTTGTGAATGATATAAATTGTGTTTGATAGATGTGTTTGAGATGTGTATATGTGTATGGATTAGTGATGCAACACCATAACCGCCTTAAAAGTGGTTATGGATATACAAGGCCTATAACAAAAAAACTTGTAATAGACGTGTATAGTCATACAAGGCATGTATGGTCATACACAGATATCAAACACGACACAACTTACTCATACACCATACACACCCATACACACTAATCAAACAAGCCCTAATAATAATAATCCTTCACCACCACCGCAGAACTATGTCGTCCGCACTTGTAAAGTCTGCTCCCATCGTAACGCCATGAGGGGGAACACCAAAGGGATACGTTAAGGAGATGTTGGACCAAGAACCAAAGATCGACGCCCTCCAACATCAAAACCATCATCAGAATCTGCCGATATAAATATCGACCTGCCAATTGTGAGGGCGAAGGAGGGAGAGCCAAACGAGCCCTTAACGTAGGTCGGGCGCGAAGAAGACAGCCACCAAGCGCTTAGGAGCTTCTTCTTCTTTGTCTGAAGCTGATGGAGAGAATTCTGTGGCTGCTTCGAGCAAGAAAAGAGGAAATCTGGGATGAGTCTGAAGGAGATTGCTGAAAGAGATAATCGCCAGCAAGGCGTTGGGCTCAAGTTTGAGAATGTATCTATCGGGTTATTTTAACAGAAGGGAGCGTTCCAATTTTTATTAAACAAAAGGGAACGGACCGAAAGTTACTGAAATACCCCAACTTAAGTAGTATTTATTCGAGTAATTAAAAAATTCGAATTAATTCGAATAATTTTTTTTTAATTCGAATTTATTCGAATTAATCAATTCGAGTAAAAGAAAACTCGAATTGAAAAATATTAATTTGAATTTTTTATTCGAATTTTTTTACTCGAATAAGTGTTATTTTTCTATTCGAATTCATTCGAATAGTTCGAATAAACTATTCGAATAAATCGTTTTTTTACTCGAAAACGTCGATTTCAAGCTTAAAAACACGAAAATTCACCCAGATTTGGGGTTAATACATGTAAGAATCACGAACCCATCGATTAAAATCTCATTTCGACATGAAATTTCAGTCGGGCGGATCAAATGATAATCAAACACTTCGATTTTTTTTTAAAACACCCAATCCCTTTTTTAATTAGAAAACATAGAATCCCTTTTTTTAATTTCACACAAAATTAATCCTATTTAACAAAAAAATCCCGTATCTATTCCTTTAATCTGTAATGTAACGAGTCCGTAAAAGGAATTTGTACTCTGCAATCTAACATAAATATTTAGAACTAGAACTAGTTTGGTAATAAAGTTCATTAGATTTCCACCTTTTTTCTTTCTCAGGATTATTTGGACAACAAAGGCCTTCATTGCAGATGCATCTCCAATCTCCAGCCCAGGAAAAGGCCCTTTTACTTGGGTTATTCATTTATTAATTTCCTTTTTTACTTTTCCTCTACTCCGAGTTGGCCGTACAGTTGTCGGTCTCACACAGGCTAAAGGGTTTTTACTAGAATTATGTTACCGCCGTCGTTTTCATACCAAAAACCTCACTGTGTTGCACTGCACACACCTTCCATGCCAATACTTTGAGAAAAATACCATTTTTTTTTCTCTTTTTCGTCTAGAAAACTGCGTAGCACTCAAAACCTGTCTTGCTACGCTGTTCTCCAATAGTCCCTTTCATCCCTAAGACCCTCCTTTCAGTTCTCCAACCGACGGCGAATCTCATATTCGATTCTGT
Organism: Craterostigma plantagineum; assembly: GCA_027422505.1. Classification (NCBI taxonomy): domain Eukaryota; kingdom Viridiplantae; phylum Streptophyta; class Magnoliopsida; order Lamiales; family Linderniaceae; genus Craterostigma; species Craterostigma plantagineum. The sequence continues at coordinate 3,521 of JAPQWV010005545.1, forward strand.
AATATTTCCGAGGAAAGGAAAAAAAAATCCAATCTTGATCGGAGATCTTTACCAAGACCACTCTCACCCAGGTACGTCATGATCACGTCAGCGCCTGCGTTGTCTTACGCTTTACTTTTCTTCGTTTATGAATATGATGATATCCTTGCCAAGAATGGGAAGGGAAAGTATCCTTAAAAAAAACGGCATCGTATATCCCTTTCCTCTATTTCGCACAGCAAGGCAACTCCATAAACAGTAAGCTCACCGTTCCATTCTCTTCCAGGGCTTCATTCGCCTCACAAGAATAGGATCGCCTCACAAAAAAAATGGCGGTAGAAACAATAGAAGCAGCGGCCGCCACCACCGCCGAGCTAGCCCTAGCCGACACGGAGATCAACTGGGACCGCCTCGACAAGACAAAATTCCACCTCATCGGAGGCCGTCCTATTCACGGCTCAGTCCGCCCTAATCCACCCAACCGCCGTCGTCAAGACACGCATGCAAGTCGCCGGGCCCCACCTGCCCGGCTCCGCCGTCTTCAGACACATCGTCTCAAGAGACGGGCTCCGCGGGATATTACGAGGTTCGCCACCTCAGCAGTCGGGTCAATACCGGGCGGTCCTCGCCCTGACCTCCCTCGAACTAACCAAGGACGTGGCCCTCAAGCAGCCCAAGCCCTCAACCTGCCCGAGGCTACCCGGGTCGGGCTGGCAAACGGGGCGGCGGGCATGGCCTCGAACCTGATCTCCTGCGTTCTACTTCGTGCCCCTGGACGTCGTCTGCCAAAGGCTGATGGTCCAAGGCTTGCCCGGCACCGCAGTCTGCAGCGGGCCTTTCGACGCCGCGAAAAAAGTGGTGAGGGCCGAAGGGCTGCGCGGGCTTTACCGCGGGTTCGGGCTGACCGCTTTGACCCAGTCGCCCGCCTCGGCACTGTGGTGGGCTGCATACGGGTCGGCCCAGCACCTCATGTGAGGAGCTTGGGCTATGGGGACGGCGGCGGGCCTTCCCAGGCTGAGATGGTGGCTGTGCAGGCCAGCGCGGGGATGGTGGCTGGTGCTTGTTCTTCGGTTATTACGACTCCAATAGATACTGTCAAGACGAGGCTGCAAGTGATCGACGACTACGGTTATGGGAGGCCTTCGGTGATCAAGACGGCAAAGGCGCTCGTCGAGGAGGATGGTTGGAGAGGGTTCTACAGGGGATTTGCCCGAGGTTCCTCAACATGTCCTTTTATGGGACGACGATGATCGTCACCTACGAGCTGATAAAGAGGCTGTCACTAAAGCAAGAAGAACGATGAGCGATTGTATCATTGTTGTCGCATTTTTTTTGTGCCCACTGTATAGTTGCACGTAGGGTTATCAATGAAGTGAATCGAATCGAATATCGCATTATTCCTCCGAAACCAGTCGATAGACTTACTTCACACATGAAGTAATTGACGCCAATATGAAGGATGATACTACTGAATCGCCAAGCTTTATTTCAAGAACTGCAAAGCATACCTCATATGGGCTATAACTGGAAGTGATTGGCGCTCTTATTTCGACTTTTGCCTTCCTTTTTCTTTATGACCTCGTCGATGTGCATAATGCCTTTGCCTTTGTAGACTTCGGGGGGCTTACAGCTACGAACGGCGGCGGCGAACTGATGAACTCTGTCTTTGTCGATCCCTGTACAGCAAAGTACGTTGTTCTTGAAGCAGTAAACACGGACGGCGGGGGGGACACTGAGTTCGACTTCGTGACTGTAGCCGAGCTTTAAGTACAATAGGCGTCCCTCTCCTTCTGCTCGGCTTTGAACCCGACTCCCACAATCTGAGAGAAACCGAAAGAATTTCGCTTCCATTATATGTAAGAGACTGAACAAAAAAAAAAGCTAAATAGGAGGGAAAGGATGAGTGTGATCAAGTACAGTGTTATGGAGCAGCACTGATGATCAATGGTGAGAATTATTATCACACAATGGAAATCTTTTGATCACAATACAATAGGGCAGCGGTTAGCATATATCTGGCTTTTGAACAACAAAAAAAGAACAACGGCTTTTCATTCTGGCATTTTATCAAACAGCATCTAGATGTGGTCGTCTCATCGCGCTCAAAGACCAACCATAAGCAAAATCAAGCTAGAGATGTATCATACGAGCAACGATTCATGGCATATGAGAAGGTAATCACCATATACGATACTTCAGATTAATAAGAAAGAGATCGTACGGACCGATGATACTCCTTCAGAAGATCTCTAAAGAACTACAGATAGAGACGATCACTGCTTCGTCGATCCGTGAATAAAAATTAGGCCTTGGGCCCTCATAAGTCTTATGGGCCTGATTAAAATGGACCCATTTATGAGCTATGTAGTGAAGACAAACCTTATAAATTACAATCTTGTAATACGTCATTAATCTCAACATATTTATTCAGTATTGCCCCATAAATTATTCAGAGAAAATTATTAATAAAAAAACAAAAGATCAAAGTCGTCTTCCATTTGCCCACTTGATGTTTAAGAGTCCAGACATTTGGAAATGCTGTGTTGGCAGATTCAAAGACATTCCTCAATGAGCCTGTCCGTGAGAGCTTTAGGAAGTCCCATTACACAATCAACAGTCCCTATCTGAGAAAATTAATCAAAGAAATATAACAACAGTATGAAAAGTAATAAATCTCTTGCACCAAATTTATATATTGCATAGTGCTGAAAGACAGAGAAGTTATCACTAACCATGGTATCTACCAAAGGCCAACCAATGGATGTTCAAGCATCAAACCTCCGGCAACTTTGAAAGTTATGCCTCCTCAATCTAATCAAAACCCCAGGCTCAGTTAACAAATGATTAATATTATGGTAAGTCAAAATTCTATCCTTTTTCTAAGGTGCAATGTAAGTAAGAAAAAAAAAAACACATACCAGGCTATCAACAACTTCATCTGGTATGTTTAGGAAATAAACCTGCATAAACAAGTTTCTTTCAAATTCCCGACGAAAAACTATTCTTGTCTTGTTCCTTTCACATAGTTTCTATTCATCCAAACAGAGCGTTAGAGAATTCGAATTTCATCGGTAGATTATTGCGGCGTACCTCAGCTCTCTCCCATCCTCCTTTGCTGATGCCGGTCGACAGGTTAGTTACGTAAACCGATCCCACAACTTCACCAGAACCACCAGAATAGTCTGTGTAAGAACTTCCCCATTATGGAGTAAACGGATAAGGAGAAATTATAATCACTAAAGTCGAGAAAAGAAGCAAAGCACCTCGGATAAACTGCCTGGCTTCTTCCTCGCTCGTCGGTTTTTCCCGAATAACTCCTTTATACACGACTACCTTAATAACAACGGCAATTAGGCGAAGAAAAGTTAGAGGCTCAACGAGTTTGAGACAGTTAGTTAGTTGATGCTGTTCTGTCTCAGTCTCTCACGTAATAAACGAATGAAAAAAAATAATCATATACTGTATCTGCAGTAATCAGCAACGTGGGACGTGATATATCCTCCAACTGGTTACTGCTCTTGAGCTTTGCCATTATAGCGTCAGCCTGAGAAGTGAAAGAAGATCGAACATCGTCATAGATACGATTTTAAGATTGAAATGCAATCATTCTAACATGGCTTTGACAAATGAGCGGCATGATAACATAAATACCTTCGCCTCGGCTAAGGCCATCACGAGTTCTTCTGGTTTTTCCTTCCTGATACTTTCTCATCTATATCTGCTGTCTACGCACGAAAAAAAAAAATCAATCGGCGCACATAAGCATCAACGGCGATTAACAGTCCCACTGTACACATCCATATTCCACGATCTTGTATGACCATATATAACAACGTAACTACACAAAAGGTACTACAAATGGACAAGAGCAGCCACGCGATTATATTCCTGACCAGACCATTTGCTTAGGGCTCAAACTAAATTAGAGTGCAGCAGCCTATTTAAGATTAACGAAACATGAGCGGAAGCTAGGACGTACCATGATCGCAAACTCGTAGCCATATCGGATAGAATCTCGCGACGAGCAGTTGAAGACGAGCCGAGTATAATCTACGATAAAAAAAAAAAATCACAAAATCCAGTTCGTTCTTCTGATAGCATCACGGAGTACAGCACAAAGCAGTGAAAGAACCTGAAAATTCTGGTTCTTCGGAGTCATGACGTGACGACGACGAAGCTGCAGTTAGCTTAGAAGAGAAGCAAGTGATGGAATGGAGTGTGTGTCGACTGAGTTGACGGAAAATTGTAAAAGGGGTCAAAGAATATTAAAAAGGGCGTCAACAAATGTCAGGATGGATAGTGGATGGGATGGGATCACCCAAATTATTTATTATTGTAATTTGTAATCACGAAAAGAAAAAAAAAAAAGAAAAAAAGAGTTAAATAATAATAAACCCCGCGAAAATATGAAAGAAAAAAATAGGTCCCACCGAGATTTGAACTCGGGTTACTGGATTCAGAGTCCAATGTCCTAACCGCTAGACCATGGGACCCTTTTGTTCAAAATAGAATCCTTTACTAACATATTCGTTATCTTAAAAGCAATTATTCCAAGTAACATCGTCTGGGAGTGTAAAACTGCGAAGAAAATCACATGGACCCTTGGGCCTTGACGCTTGTATAATATGCTTGTTTTTTCTGAATTTCACAACAAATGCGCTAGTAGCTCAATAGTCAATACACATCCAATCGACACACAGAAAATCACACCACTCATTTGAAATGTACATATAAAATATATAAATACACAGCACAAGCCGGTTGTCGCGGGGGGAAAATTCCGCTGTTTCTCCGACATTTGCCAAGAAGGCACGATGTTGTTGGAGAATACACACACAGCATGGAAGTGGACGATGAAAAAATCCATGCGATCTCTCATCGCCTTCGATGGTTCGAGCCTTTCGACACTGCCTTCATATTCTGGGAATCTTTGAAGCACACAGTGTACTATCGTCTTGCCGTTGGGATACACGGCGAATACGCTAGTTCCTATCTTTTTGTTGCAAAGAGAGCAGATGCTGTCGCCGGTGATCTTCACTGCGTTTTTCCGTTGGCTATAAAGTTCATCTTTCACCTGTTTGGAGAGAGAGAAAGAGAAACCAGCTAGTGTTAATAGTGAAGTGAATGCAATAACAATAAGGTCCCAAACCAGAATAAAAGTTAGTATACTTTCTGTAAAAACTACCTGTAGATTTTCACTTTCTCTCAGGCTCTTGATTACTGAGAAGTTTCGGTACGCTTCGCTTGATTTCCTCAATAGAGGTCCGAGAAAAGGAAGCAGATTCTGTAAGCAGCAATATATAAATTTTTTAGTGCAATATAGGGCGAGTGGAGACATTTGACAAAAAGCATGCAGCTCACAGCTAGTTATATGTCCCGAGAAGGGTTACCTTAAGCTTCGTGTCCTTAGGAAGCAGACGTAAGGCTTGTGCTCCATTTATTCTGTCCCATCTCTGGCTCAACAAATCTATTACCTTTTCTAGCATAATGTTAGAACTTTCTTCGTCAACAGCATCATCAGTGTCTCCGTCGCTCTTTCCACTGTCAGTATTGACGTGAGTCTCCTCAGCTCCTTCAATAAGTGCAATTTTTTTCGCATTCCGAGTTTTGCCCCTAGCAGTTCCTGGTACAACTTTTGGGATACCAGGACTCTGAGCAGAAATTAGATTTTGGATTCTTTTCTCAAATTTTTCGTCGTCTTCCGTGGATTTAAGTATATTTGCATAAGAATGAGGTATATGTTGCCGTAAGATTTTGCAGAACGTTGATCTCCAGCCTCGTAGATACGATCACAGTAGGATAATGCCAGTTCAGGAAGATTAAGCTGGAGAGAGAAACAGATTAGGACAAATCCAAAGAAACAAATCAGTGATGACATTTTAGAAAGGTCATGATATAGCACTTTCAGTTCATTTTAAAAAGGTACCTTATGGATATATATTGAAAGTGCAAGCTCGTGTTGGTTCATCTTCCCCAATAAAATAGCTCGTTCTTCAAACAATGCATCTGGTGGAAGACGCTTTAACAGAACCTCGGGATTGTAGCCAGATATGCTCTCTAAAGTGGACAACAGTTTCTTTCTCGTGGGAGAATAAGTTTTCTCATCCCACTTCTGCTGAGAAGCAAGATCTGAATACCAATCAAGCACTTCTGATAGATAGATTTGTACCTAACAAATATAGTGAATAAATTACTGTTTCAGGATATGACTTCAACAAGTGGCAGCTGAAACTGCAGAAATTTAACTTTCCTTACCATTTCATTTTGGAGATGTCCCGATATGTTACTCTCATTCATTTCAAGCATAAGTTCCAAATATGTAGTCTGCATGTTTGGAGCATGCTGCTTCAGATAAGAGTTGACAAGGTCAGCGGGAATGTTCCCTGACAAGAAGAGTTCAATAGTCTCATTCGGACAGCTCTCAAGAACAAGCATTGAGAACTCAAGGACAAGCATTGGATCCGTGCTGCAAAGAGGCTACAAAAGAAATGGAAATCATGAAAAACACAAACATTAGATAAAATAGGACATCACACAAAAGACTCTCTTGAAGTCAACATGTCATAAACGAAGTAGGAGACGCAAGTGAAGTTTTACAGTGAGTGGAGGACAGCATGTTTTGTGAGTATATTGCACAATGCACAATATACTTAGGCTCAGATATACAGCAGTAAAAATTTACTTTATCAACGGTCGAGTTCTATTCATATATATAACACCATGTGTTGAGCAGATAGATAATGAAAAGCTTACCTTAAGGTACTCAATGATCATCTCAGGCTTGAACTTCTGGCCGAGCTCAGCCGGTGGATTGCTCGAGTTGGACTCTTCAACTAACTTGTGAAGAAGATTGAGTGCTTCGCGATGCATTGAATTGCATTTATACAATTCTAACAAGCAAACAAATTGATTCTTATCACGCAAAAACTCCTCGCATATTTTAAGATCACAATAATTAAGACCCTTTAGTAGCTCCAAAGCAGCTGAAGGTTGTCCTGTTAATATAAGTGCCTGAAGTAACGCAGTGTCAAGTATAGCTGCCATATCCCTGGCAACTGAGCTAATAGACACATTAGCCCGGCCCTAGAAAACCAAAAGAGAAATTACTATGATAGAGTAACAAAGTAATAGTTTCAAGTAAAGTGCATGAACGGATTCGTGATGACCCAAGTCATCCTAAAAACACAACATTATCAAACTCAGTTGTACTAGCTATCCAATATTGCTTAACTCATCAACAAAGAATCAACTTGAGTCTCTGCATACAAAATTGAGTAAACCACAGGTGAAGTCTCAAGGTCATTTATCCTCATATTGTGATATTCTACAAGTCAAATGCGCGTCGTGCATATTTAATGACTTTGCTGCAGTAACTCTGATGAAGTCATACGGTATACTATTGAAGAAACTCAGTTAATAAATCAACCAAATCACACCAAATAAACAAGGGATGACTTACCTTCATTGATTTCTTCCCTCGATTATTTCCATAAACAAAGTTGTTTCCTACAGCATCTGAAACAGCCTCATCAGTGCCCTCGGCAGCAGCTTTTTCAACTATACTAAATCGTTTCCGCTGCAAGAACTTGATGAGAGCCATCAGTGTATTGTGATTCATTTTCCTGGATTCTAGGTCGGTGTTGTCTCCCGAAGCAAATATTTGGGAATAAGACGAAGATTCCGTATCATCTGACAGGTCCGAGGAACCTCTTGAGAGCTCTGGAGCATCACCAGCATCCACGTATCTCTCAGGTTCAGGTATAACTGATGAGTTGGGAGAACAATAGATGGATACAACGAAAGCACATAGTTGGTTTCAACTTGAGATGCCAAAAAATGTTCCATTGCCTCCTCATACTTTCCATTTTCAAACAAGTGGTGAGCATACCTATAGGGATAGTGGTGCAAACATCACACCTCGTATGAATCACGCATTTTTTTAAGTCTTGAAATTCAACCAATAATCAAATAATAGGTACTGAAACATAGTTTCATACTTTGTCCACCCTTGGTCATAGTGTAAGGAGAATTTAAGTCAACGAGAAGTAGCTTAAGTTTAACATATAAAATTCCTCACCTAATATGAATCGACTGCTCCTTTGCAGCTCGAAGGTTAGAATCCTCAGGAGGAAGCAACTTGCACAAAGCCAATGCTTCCTCAAAGTTGCCCGAAGCTGTTAGTTGTACAATCTGTAAATGGAATAAAAACATCATGGTAAGGCCTTATGCTGAACTAGCCATTAATGTTATGATATGATGAGCTTTTCCAACAAGCTGTAAACCATTCTTAATATTCCTCACCCTCCAGATACGACAGCATAAATTTTCTAACCTCATTGTTTAAGTATATTTATTCTACAAGTGTTCAGTCGTGCTACCACACAAGGAAATGATCTTCACTTGTCCACTCTTGAGAAACATGAAATTGTAAAGATAATAACTGCTGTAATCAATAAGACCCATTAAATGAATCTAATTCGGCTACAAAGAAATTAAATGATTAAAGACACCTGTGTTTGTTCACAAAAAGAAGTTCACCTGAGCTCCAAGAGGCACAGGAAACAATCCATAAACAGAATGCTCTAATGCCACAATTATAACACGTGCGCTCGAAGAATTCGACGGACATTGCGGAGGACAACTGTTTGAATCAGTGGGTATGGCTCGCGAAGAGACCGTATCTGCAAAACCAAAGAAAAACTGATAAGACCTTTCTATATCAGTTCGTTTAGGAAACAATTTAAGTCATGAAAAAAATTTATTGTATTTCTGTCCATGAAACCTCAACATGTCTGGGTAAAAGACCTATTGCATATGGTGTCTCAACAACAATTGCTGAAGGCGACTCCGACCAGCAAAGCCTTCCTTCCTGAAGAAGTTTGCCATTTTGGTCGACGAAAACTCCAATGTTATCCTGAAGATAAGATTCCCATGATGAAATTAATTACAGATCAATGATCACAACCATCGGTAGAAAATTACTGTGTACTTTGTGATAGTTGGGAAGGGTATGGTGTTTCTGATTATTCACAAACAGTAAAAAAGGTACTCAGCAAAAGGAGGGGTACTAGACGAAGATAGGACCTAGACAATATACAACAAATTTATCAGACACAGATTTTTTACTTGAGCTTTAAAATGACACATCAAAGTCGTTCTTAGGGTTGGCCATCGACATTGGTAACAATTATACTCCGTTAAGATGAATCTTCATATCAATCGTGAACAGACGCATGGCCATTAACAATACCTTTTCTAAAAGGAGATTCCCAGATGGAAGAGACACAGCCAAAGGCGGGGCAATCCTCCCAGATGGAAAGACATCAGTCAATGCACCATTAGTCGAATTCAATATCACGTATTCTCTCCGAAGCCCAAGCATATATTTTCACCACACCACGAAATTGATTTGACTGTATCCGGAACACTATATTCTTTGACCTCCACAAACCCCGCCCGCCTGAAAAAGCAATAACACAATCTATCACGAACCGCCCAAAAATAACATTTTATCATAATAACATGATAGGAATCAGAGTGCAGCACCCATCAAAGCTTCCAAAATCAAACATTCAAGTAGTACCAAACCAAGCTCGTCTACGACAACAATAAATCAGCTCAGACAACTCAAGCGCCCACAAGAACAACACACGAACCTACCGTCGTGTCTAAAAATGTGGACCTCTTGTGCCTCGCGAAGCACAGAAAACCCTCTCTTCTCATCCCACGAGTACGCATTCGCGCCTTTCGCCTTCGTAATAACCGCCAGAGTCTCCAAATCGGAAGCCTGTGGAACGCAATCGACTCGGACAACGACAGCAACAGCTCACGGGACTCGATGACCTCCATCGCGAGCATCGTCTTCCTCGAGAATCCATTGATCGTCCTTCCCAAGACGTACGGCTCCTTCTTCAGCTCGAGCGCTTGCGAGTAATGATCCGATTGCGGCGATCGATCGGACGACGTGGAAGACCCCGGCCCGTAGATTCGGAGAGAGCCATCGGAACATGACACTAGAACATTCGAATCATATGATTCAATTGCATCGATTCGCGTCGGCGAACTACTGATCAGCTCAAACGAGTCGTAGGCGCTGTGCACCATTATCTTTTTTAATCTTAATTTACTTTTTTTATTAATATATTATTGCTGTGTTTTTGCGGGTGACTGATTGATGAATGAGCATGAATGAACACGATGAGAGGGGAGGGGGACTTCTAGAACGACGTCGTTCTAAGTTGATTATATTGCCGCGCTTCCTAACTCTTCAAACGACGTCGTATGCTCTGTAAGAGAACAGTAGTCTCATGGGTTGGGCCAGCCCATTCTCAGAGCCAATTGCCCAAAATTATCTTTTGACCCGAAACACATTTTCTCTAAAGAATAATTAAACATGTAGAGAAATATGGATTTATTTCGTTAAATTATTAGAGAAAGAAGAACAAATTATGAATAGGGTCTTTACACATAAATACTCATTTGAATAAAAACTTGTAATTTAGTACCTGTCAGTATTTTTTATATGTAGGTACCTAAGAATTTGCACATAGGTACCCGATCGGGACCGCAGGTACGCCATCATACATTTAGGTACTCTATAACACTTATTCTGACGTAATACGTTGAGAAAATGGTACGTCATATATAACACACTGATGTCATATATAAACCGTATAAGATACCGTATATATGTGACGTGATATGCAATACACAGCTAAAAGGTACGACAAAACTGCGAAAAATGGTACAAACAGTAAAACGAGTTCCTATCTGTAAAAATTTTTGACATTTATACTACTTGTAAATTTTTATTTAATTGGATATTATTTTTTTTATAATTGATGTCACTTATAAATATATATGATATAGTTCAGGGTGATCTCATAAAAGTTGATACAATAAAACACAATACAAACAAGTGACGTACATAAAACAAAATAAAAAGGTCTAGGCTAGGAATAAGATCTACTAGTGTGTAATAAGGGGCACTGGCCGATTAGCAACAAAACAAGAAACAAAAGTAAAAGCTGAAAAGGGAAAGAACCAAATCTAACACAAACATAGAACTAACTCATTCTTCACTCCATCTAAACGTAATGACAAACAGCAAATGCTAGAAAGTAAAGAATCTCTCATGAAATGAACCACCACAAGCTTTTCAATCGCCATCATGTTGGATTCATTTGTGGGGGCCGTAAGAGCTTCATCAAATCTTTAACCCTTTTCTTGTTTTTCTTTTTCGGTGGAATCTAAAACTGAATTCGCCGACGAGGGTTTGCTTTAGTTCATCTTGTGAAGTCGTGGACAAGGCTAGGCCTGCTGTCCGTGACGTTGAAACGCCAAGACATGAAAGGATTTAGCTGTTGTGTATGATCTTCGTGTTCTTCCATGAATCTGTACTCGTTTCCGTACGCCGGAGCATAGCAAGGGATCTTCGGCGGCTGAACGTCGGCGACGGTGGCCGCCGCCGAGGCCCCTTTCCTCCTTCTTGAATCGAATCCCACAGGCGTTGCATAGTGACTGTAATAATTTGTATGCTCAGTTGATTTGCTTATAAAGAAAAGATGGTTTATTTAAACTGTAATGTGTTATTACCTTTGGACCCCTCGGGCCATTCCTCCAAAGCGGCGTGGAAGTGGTGTCGCAGTTAGCACACCGGCGAGCCAGCAAAGGGTCTCCGCCGCCGCCGCCGCTGCGGTGGTTCTTGGTGGCCGTCGTCGTCCCCGTCGCGGCGGCGTGCTTAGACTGAAGGATGTTCCATCCGAAACCAGACATGTAAGAAGACCCCTTCTTCTCGTGATGATGGTAACCGCTGCTACCACCGCTATTACCGCCGGCGCCGGCGCTGCTCAGACGAGTCGAAGGCGTTCCCAAGGAAAGCGTACAATCAACGGAAGGCGAAGAGTAGTGATAGTAACCGTCGCCGCCGCCGCCCTCTTCATCGTAGCCACCTCTGCCGTAGTGACTGCCGTAACCGCCGTTCGACGACGAAAACAGCACCGTCGAGAACGGAGCCCCGCCGCCTCCGCCGGCGCTGCCGTACATCCCACAAGAGCATGCACCGCCGGCCATGTGAACGTGAGAGCTCGTACTGCACCTATTATGCATCATTCTCCTTCTCTCCTTAAATATATATGACGAAGTGAAGTATATTCTATCGTAAGCGTAGTACTAAGAAATTATTATTGCAGTCTGAGCCAAGACAAACAGTAAAGAACAGCAGACAGCAGCTGTGGTGTGGGAGATACGAAGTAAGAGATATCAGAATTCTTGTCTTTTTATATCATTATCAGAAGCGGGGATTAATTAATTAAAATGGGTCGGAAAAAAAAAAGAAAAGAAAAAAAAAGAGTCAGCACAGCACTGTTTTGCAGAGTCGCACGTTGAACGAAAGAAGTTTGCAGTGAAAACTTGGGTAAAAATGGGACACTGCTACACACACAGAGAGGCACACGTTGTAATAATTAACACGAAGTGTAATGAAATGAAGCTGAGAGATTAATTACTGTGTAAGGATTTTTATGAGTGCGTCGATGCTGAGAATGGGTTTGCGTATATATAGACAAAGAGTTACGAGGTGGGGCCCCCTTGAGTAGAGATAGATAGATACATGAATAGATACAGATTTTCTGGAAGTGAAGTTAGAGATTGAGTTTGGGCAGTCAAAAGAAGGCACGTGACTAGCGGAAAATCTGTAGTCTCCGATCACGAGGTTTAAATAATTAAAAAGAAAAGGAAAAAAAAAAGAAATGTCTTACTACGACGTAATAATACAGATGTATAGTACTGTCTTGTGAACAGTATAGTATATATTGTATATTAGTACTAGTTTTTAGATTACATGTAAAATAATAATATGAAGCCTTGTCATATATGTTTAAGATTAATAATCAGACTCACGGGCTAAAACCTTGAGATTTGTCTGTGTAAATATTAGTCTTGATCTTAGAAATTTTATTGAATGTTGGTTTATTAGACATGCTCGTTGAACTATGCGATTTGCAGGGAATTTTGCACTTTACAAGACTATATATTGTTTTCAAATTAAAGTCTCGCCGGATATGCATGGTTTTTTTGTCAAGAAAAATAAATTATGAAGCTTCAATTATTATTACAAATTAATATTTTTATTATATTATCATAGACCGTCAAATCCATCTAAGAGAGACGTAAGAAAAAACAGATTTGATAACGATAGTGAGATTTAAATAATTGTTGTATAATCCTTTTTTCCATATTGCAATGAGTAGCCGTACAACTGATATCACGTGAATATGGCTAATATACGTAATTCAACTTGGCAATCATCTAACCTCGTTTCAAAATCTGAGACCCTAGTCAATTCTCTATCAGTGCTACATTTGTTCACTTAAATTTAAATGATTTTGAGGTTTTTTGTTACAGAAATAAAGGGATATGGTCATGATATTATTGAACTAAAAACCTCATCGTGAATATCATTAGCTTCGATTAGTAATCCGAGAGAATAAAAAAAAAATTAATGCTAACCTACGAAAAAAAACATGCTAACTCAAAATATGTAAGAGAAGAGACCAGTGCGATTGAAGATCGTTTTGTTGGTCTTTTGATATAGTAAAGAGGAAAAACAAAAAAAAAAGGAAAAGTGCAATGTTTCAAAGCAAATTGAAGATGTTCAAGTAGGCATAGAGAGAGATCTTTGACCCAAAGATAGAATAGAAACTTGGGAAAAAGAAAAGTATTATTCGAAAAAAAAATTGAAAGACACGACGATGAAAGACCCCACAAATATTCATAATGGTGAAGCCCAACAAGACAAACAAACTTCTCTGGAACATCATCGATCGATTCGATCAAAAGGATCCAAATTTATAGAATAAGAGAGAAGAGAGAGAGAGAGAGAGAGAGAGAGAGAGAGAGAGAGAGAGAGAGAGAGAGAGAGAGAGTCTTGTCTTGAGATTGGAGTTGCGCAGTTCGACAAACGGGAAGATATTGGCTTTCCAAAAGATGCTTACTCATTGTAAACAACGTACAATGTCCCAATTAATCTATATAATTTATATATAAGAGAGAGAGATTAATAAATCTTGTTAATGTCGTATTTCATTGCATGTGTTGTTTTGGTGCAAGAATAATTTGTATAATTAATTTTAAATATACTCAAAGATATTTGTTAATCGAATAACGAACGATTGTAGAAGACCACTAAACTACAAGTTTGACCAGCATAAGTTGAAGATCTTGTTTGCCATCACAATATCGAGGAGAATAAAAACTGTGATGATGAAATTACATGCAATTTTCTATACAATCTTGGATCTATATAAAAATACTCCATTGTATAAAAATTTGCAAGTCAGTAC
>JAPQWV010005546.1:0-17833 GCA_027422505.1 Craterostigma plantagineum
GCCAAGACAGCAGCGAGTTTGGGGACACGAGCGAGTACGGTCTGAACCCTTCGTCTTCGTCAAGCGGCGAGGATTCGAAGGAGATGAGCATCGATGGAAGCAGAAAGATGTGAGGAGGAGGGGACGATGGTGGTTGTGGGGGAAAACTACGATGATGATCATAAATATAATTCTTTTCTCTGTTGGAGAAGTTTGGTTATTTGAAAAATTAGTTGAAAAGACAGACGTTAGTTTTTGTAAGCATTTGGAATATGATTTGTTTGCCTTGCCTGCCAGTCGTCTTTTTGGTATGCGGACGAAGAGATTGTTTGTACGTTTGAAATTTTCCCATCTTCTTTCCGAGTACTGTAATGTAATGACTGGCTTTGTTGTGTCTCGTGTGTGTGTTTTATAATTATAGGCTAAAATGCATAGAACTCGTCGTGGTTTCGCCGAAAACACATATAAACCCCGCGGATTTTATTGTACGGTACTACCACGTGGTTTAACTAATGTTGCACCGTACCTGAGCAGCAGTTTTGCCCGAATGGATTACACACGCTTTACTGCAGGTGAGTTAAGGTTAAACCATATTATTTACCGTTTAATGTCCAAATAACCTCAACTATTCACTTTTCATTCAAATGATAACCCCGATTCTCTCTAGAAGAAAAACTGATGCACGTGGGCTATCATTTGAGGAGAACGTGAATAGTTGCAGTATTCTGTTGATTCAATGGAAAGTGTCCTTAAAACGATCATCGGCCTCTTGTCAAGTGTAGTAGGTTCGTGGTAGCCGCGAAGGTGTTTGTTGAAATCTTAGCAGAGGACAAAAACCCTCACGGCGACGACGGCGACGACATGGGTCCGAAAGGGGGGAACAATAGGGGACCAAACGCCACGGCGGCGCCTCGCCGAGGGCCGATGACTCTGAGGCAGCAAGCCGCCCTCGAGAAACAGGGCAATTTTGAAAAGCATCGGCGTAAGTTCTGAAACTATGCTGAAACTCGACCATCTAAAGAGCATCGCCTCGTGGGCTGCTACGGAAGCTCGTATACCTCAATTGGCCGCTTTCTACGGACGGAAATACGCCGCCACGGCGGAGGTGGCCGGTTTGCCGCCCGACCCGTCGTTGTTTCTATTGCCAAAGGTTTGATATTTTTCCAATCTTTTTTGCCCTTCTTGTTATATAGACTAACTCGATTTTGGTTTCAACGAAGCTTCATATTCGTCAGTAGCATGCGAGAATTGGGATTTCAAAATTGGATTTGTTGTTAGATATGAATTATGATTTAGGGTTCAGACTGTGAATTTGGAAGCTTTAGTTTATATTCCGATTAAGATCCATGGAGTTTATGCTTCTCTGAATTAAGTGTTTGAAACCTTAGCTTTTCTGATGATATTCTTTGCAATTACACTTCTGGCCTTCGAACAGATGCGAATCGATCCTAGAAACCGGGCACAGACTGCACGGTTCGGGTCGAACCGAACAAGGCAAGAAGAAGACGCGGGCGATGTAAGAACCCTAACAATAAGGGTTCGTTTGATATCAGTGTTTAGGGATTACATGGATATAAGTTATTTGTGTATAGCTGTACAAGGATTTTGTTGATGTTGTTCGGGTCGAACCGAACAAGCAAGAAGAAGACGCGGGCGATGTAAGAACCCTAACAATAAGGGTTCGTTTGATATCAGTGTTTAGGGATTACATGGATATAAGTTATTTGTGTATAGCTGTACAAGGATTTTGTTGATGTTGTGTTTTAACATGTTTGATATGTTTGTATTAATTATTTGTGTAATGATATAAATTGTGTTTGATAGATGTGTTTGAGATGTGTATATGTGTATGGATTAGTGATGCACACACCATAACCGCCTTAAAAGTGGGTATGGATATACAAGGCTATAACAAAAAACCTTGTAATAGACGTGTATAGTCATACAAGGCATGTATGGTCATACACAGATATCAAACACGACACAACTTACTAATACACCATACACACCCATACACACTAATCAAACAAGCCCTAATAATAATAATCCTTCACCACCACCGCAGAACTATGTCGTCCGCACTTGTAAAGTCTGCTCCCATCGTAAACGCCATGAGGGGAACACCAAAGGGATACGTTAAGGAGATGTTTGGACCAAGAACCAAAGATCGACGCCCTCCAACATCAAAACCATCATCAGAATCTGCCGATATAAATATCGACCTGCCAATTGTGAGTGGCGAAGGAGGAGAGCCAAACGAGCCCTTAACGTAGGTCGGGCGCGAAGAAGACAGCCACCAAGCGCTTAGGAGCTTCTTCTTCTTTGTCTGAAGCTGATGGAGAGAATTCTGTGGCTGCTTCGAGCAAGAAAAGGAGGAAATCTGGGATGAGTCTGAAGGAGATTGCTGAAAGAGATAATCGCCAGCAAGGCGTTGGGCTCAAGTTGAGAATGTATCTATCGGGTTATTTTAACAGAAGGGAGCGTTTCAATTTTTATTAAACAAAAGGGAACGGACCGAAAGTTACTGAAATACCCCAACTTAAGTAGTATTTATTCGAGTAATTTAAAAATTCGAATTAATTCGAATAATTTTTTTTAATTCGAATTTATTCGAATTAATCAATTCGAGTAAAAGAAAACTCGAATTGAAAAAATAATTTGAATTTTTTATTCGAATTTTTTTACTCGAATAAGTGTATTTTTTTTCGAATTCATTCGAATAGTTCGAATAAAATATTCGAATAAATCGTTTTTTTTTACTCGAAAACGTCGATTTCAAGCTTAAAAACACGAAAATTCACCCAGATTTGGGGTTAATACATGTAAGAATCACGAACCCATCGATTAAAAATCATTTCGACATGAAATTTCAGTCGGGCGGATCAAAATGATAATCAAACACTTCGATTTTTTTTTTAAAACACCCAATCCCTTTTTTAATTAGAAAACATAGAATCCCTTTTTTTAATTTCACACAAAATTAATCCTATTTAACAAAAAAATCCGTATCTATTCCTTTTAATCTGTAATGTAACGAGTCCGTAAAAGGAATTTGTACTCTGCAATCTAACATAAATATTTAGAACTAGAACTAGTTTGGTAATAAAGTTCATTAGATTTCCACCTTTTTCTTTCTCAGGATTATTTGGACAACAAAGGCCTTCATTGCAGATGCATCTCCAATTCTCCAGCCCAGGAAAAAGGCCCTTTTACTTGGGTTATTCATTTATTAATTGTTCTTTTTTACTTTTCCTCTACTCCGAGTTGGCCGTACAGTTGTCGGTCTCACACAGGCTAAAGGGTTTTTACTAGAATTATGTTACCGCCGTCGTTTTCATACCAAAAACCTCACTGTGTTGCACTGCACACCCTTCCATGCCAATACTTTGAGAAAAATACCATTTTTTTTCTCTTTTTCGTCTAGAAACTACTGCGTAGCACTCAAAACCTGTCTTGCTACGCTGTTCTCCAATAGTCCCTTTCATCCCTAAGACCCTCCTTTCAGTTCTCCAACCGACGGCGAATCTCATATTCGATTCTGTAATATTTCCGAGGAAAGGAAAAAAAAATCCAATCTTGATCGGAGATCTTTACCAAGACCACTCTCACCCAGGTACGTCATGATCACGTCAGCGCCTGCGTTGTCTTACGCTTTACTTTTCTTCGTTTATGAATATGATGATATCCTTGCCAAGAATGGGAAGGGAAAGTATCCTTAAAAAAAACGGCATCGTATATCCCTTTCCTCTATTTCGCACAGCAAGGCAACTCCATAAACAGTAAGCTCACCGTTCCATTCTCTTCCCAGGGCTTCATTCGCCTCACAAGAATAGGATCGCCTCACAAAAAAAATGGCGGTAGAAACCATAGAAGCAGCGGCCGCCACCACCGCCGAGCTAGCCCTAGCCGACACGGAGATCAACTGGGACCGCCTCGACAAGACAAAATTCCACCTCATCGGAGCCGTCCTATTCACGGCTCAGTCCGCCCTAATCCACCCAACCGCCGTCGTCAAGACACGCATGCAAGTCGCCGGGCCCCACCTGCCGGCTCCGCCGTCTTCAGACACATCGTCTCAAGAGACGGCCTCCGCGGGATATTACGAGGTTCGCCACCTCAGCAGTCGGGTCAATACCCGGGCGGTCCTCGCCCTGACCTCCCTCGAACTAACCAAGGACGTGGCCCTCAAGCACAGCCCAAGCCCTCAACCTGCCCGAGGCTACCCGGGTCGGGCTGGCAAACGGGGCGGCGGGCATGGCCTCGAACCTGATCTCCTGCGTCTACTTCGTGCCCCTGGACGTCGTCTGCCAAAGGCTGATGGTCAAGGCTTGCCCGGCACCGCAGTCTGCAGCGGGCCTTTCGACGCCGCGAAAAAAGTGGTGAGGGCCGAAGGGCTGCGCGGGCTTTACCGCGGGTTCGGGCTGACCGCTTTGACCCAGTCGCCCGCCTCGGCACTGTGGTGGGCTGCATACGGGTCGGCCCAGCACCTCATGTGGAGGGATTGGGCTATGGGGACGGCGGCGGGCCTTCCCAGCTGAGATGGTGGCTGTGCAGGCCAGCGCGGGGATGGTGGCTGGTGCTTGTTCTTCGGTTATTACGACTCCAATAGATACTGTCAAGACGAGGCTGCAAGTGATCGACGACTACGGTTATGGGAGGCCTTCGTGATCAAGACGGCAAAGGCGCTCGTCGAGGAGGATGGTTGGAGAGGGTTCTACAGGGGATTTGCCCGAGGTTCCTCAACATGTCCTTTATGGGACGACGATGATCGTCACCTACGAGCTGATAAAGAGGCTGTCACTAAAGCAAGAAGAACGATGAGCGATTGTATCATTGTTGTCGCATTTTTTTTGTGCCCACTGTATAGTTGCACGTAGGGTTATCAATGAAGTGAATCGAATCGAATATCGCATTATTCCTTCCGAAACCAGTCGATAGACTTACTTCACACATGAAGTAATTGACGCCAATATGAAGGATGATACTACTGAATCGCCAAGCTTTATTTCAAGAACTGCAAAGCATACCTCATATGGCTATAACTGGAAGTGATTTGGCTCTTATTTCGACCTTTTGCCTTCCTTTTTCTTTATGACCTCGTCGATGTGCATAATGCCTTTGCCTTTGTAGACTTCGGGGGGCTTACAGCTACGAACGGCGGCGGCGAACTGATGAACTCTGTCTTTGTCGATCCCTGTACAGCAAAGTACGTTGTTCTTGAAGCAGTAAACACGGACGCGCGGGGGGGACACTGAGTTCGACTTCGTGACTGTAGCCGAGCTTTAAGTACAATAGGCGTCCCTCTCCTTCTGCTCGGGCTTTGAACCCGACTCCACAATCTTTGAGAAACCGAAAGAATTTCGCTTCCATTATATGTAAGAGACTGAACAAAAAAAAAAGCTAAATAGGAGGGAAAGGATGAGTGTGATCAAGTACAGTGTTATGGAGCAGCAGATGATCAATGGTGAGAATTATTATCACACAATGAAATCTTTTGATCACAATACAATAGGGCAGCGGTTAGCATATATCTGGCTTTTGAACAACAAAAAAAGAACAACGGCTTTTCATTCTGGCATTTTATCAAACAGCATCTAGATGTGTCGTCTCATCGCGCTCAAAGACCAACCATAAGCAAAATCAAGCTAGAGATGTATCATACGAGCAACGATTCATGGCATATGAGAAGGTAATCACCATATACGATACTTCAGATTAATAAGAAAGAGATCGTACGGACCGATGATACTCCTTCAGAAGATCTCTAAAGAACTACAGATAGAGACGATCACTGCTTCGTCGATCCGTGAATAAAACATTAGGCCTTGGGCCCTCATAAGTCTTATTGGGCCTGATTAAATGGACCCATTTATGAGCTATGTAGTGAAGACAAAAACTTATAAAATACAATCTTGTAATACGTCATTAATCTCAACATATTTATTCAGTATTGCCCCATAAATTATTCAGAGAAAATTATTAATTAAAAAAACAAAAGATCAAAGTCGTCTTCCATTTGCCACTTGATGTTAAGAGTCCAGACAATTTGGAAATGCTGTGTTGGCAGATTCAAAGACATTCCTCAATGAGCCTGTCCGTGAGAGCTTTAGGAAGTCCCATTACACAATCAACAGTCCCTATCTGAGAAAATTAATCAAAGAAATATAACAACAGTCAATGAAAGTAATAAATCTCTTGCACCAAATTTATATATTGCATAGTGCTGAAAGACAGAGAAGTTATCACTAACCATGGTATCTACCAAAGGCCAAACCAATGGATGTTCAAGCATCAAACCTCCGGCAACTTTGAAAGTTATGCCCTCCTCAATCTAATCAAAACCCCAGGCTCAGTTAACAAATGATTAATATTATGGTAAGTCAAAATTCTATCCTTTTCCTAAGGTGCAATGTAAGTAAGAAAAAAAAACACATACCAGGCTATCAACAACTTCATCTGGTATGTTTAGGAAATAAACCTGCATAACAAGTTTCTTTCAAATTCCCGACGAAAAACTATTCTTGTCTTGTTCCTTCACATAGTTTCTATTCATCCAAACAGAGCGTTAGAGAATTCGAATTTCATCGGTAGATTATTGCGGCGTACCTCAGCTCTCTCCCATCCTCCTTTGCTGATGCCGGTCGACAGTTAGTTACGTAAACCGATCCCACAACTTCACCAGAACCACCAGAATAGTCTGTGTAAGAACTTTCCCCATTATGGAGTTTAACGGATAAGGAGAAATTATAATCACTTAAAGTCGAGAAAAGAAGCAAAGCACCTCGGATAAACTGCCTGGCTTCTTCCTCGCTCGTCGGTTTTTCCCGAATAACTCCTTTATACACGACTACCTTAATAACACGGCAATTAGGCAAGAAGAAAAGTTAGAGGCTCCAACGAGTTGAGACAGTTAGTTAGTTGATCTGTCTCAGTCTCTCACGTAATAAACGAATGAAAAAATAATCATATACGTATCTGCAGTAATCAGCAACGTGGGACGTGATATATCCTCCAACTGGTTACTGCTCTTGAGCTTTGCCATTATAGCGTCAGCCTGAGAGTGAAAGAAGATCGAACATCGTCATAGATACGATTTTAAGATTGAAATGCAATCATTCTAACATGGCTTGACAAATGAGCGGCATGATAACATAATACCTTCGCCTCGGCTAAGGCCATCACGAGTTCTTCTGGATTTTCCTTCCTGATACTTTTCTCATCTATATCTGCTGTCTACGCACGAAAAAAAAAATCAATCGGCGCACATAAGCATCAACGGCGATTAACAGTCCACTGTACACATCCATATTCCACGATCTTGTATGACCACATATACAACGTAACTACACAAAGGTTACTACAAATGGACAGGAGCAGCCACGCGATTATATTCCTGACCGCGACCATTTGCTTAGGGCTCAAACTAAATTAGAGTGCAGCAGCCTATTTAAGATTAACGAAACATGAGGCGGAAGCTAGGACGTACCATGATCGCAAACTCGTAGCCCATATCGGATAGAATCTCGCGACGAGCAGTTGAAGACGAGCCGAGTATAATCTACGATAAAAAAAAAAAAATCACAAAATCCAGTTCGTTCTTCTGATAGCATCACGGAGTACAGCACAAAAGCAGTGAAAGAACCTGAAAATTCTGGTTCTTCGGAGTCATGACGTGACGACGACGAAGCTGCAGTTAGCTTAGAAGAGAAGCAAGTGATGGAATGGAGTGTGTGTCGACTGAGTTGACGGAAAATTGTAAAAGGGGTCAAAGAATATTAAAAAGGGCGTCAACAAATGTCAGGATGGATAGGGATAGGGATGGATCACAAATTATTTATTATTGTATTTGTAATCACGAAAAGAAAAAAAAAAAAGAAAAAAAGAGTAAATAATAATAAACCCCGCGAAAATATGAAGAAAAAATAGGTCCCACCGAGATTTGAACTCGGGTTACTGGATTCAGAGTCCAATGTCCTAACCGCTAGACCATGGGACCCTTTTGTTCAAAATAGAATCCTTTACTAACATATTCGTTATCTTAAAAAGCAATTATTCCAAGTAACATCGTCTGGGAGTGTAAAACTGCGAATAAAATCACATGTACCCTTGGGCCTTAACGCTGGTATAATATGCTTTGTTTTCTCTGAATTTCACAACAAATGCGCTAGTAGCTCAATAGTCAATACACATCCAATCGACACACAGAAAATCACACCACTCATTTGAAATGTACATATAATATATATATAAATACACAGCACAACCAGGTTGTCGCGGGGGGAAAATTCCGCTGCTTTTCTCCGACATTTGCCAAGAAGGCACGATGTTGTTGGAGAATACACACAGCATGGAAGTGGACGATGAAAAAATCCATGCGATCTCTCATCGCCTTCGATGGTTCGAGCCTTTCGACACTGCCTTCATATTCTGGGAATCTTTGAAGCACACCAAGTGTACTATCGTCTTGCCGTTGGGATACACGGCGAATACGCTAGTTCCTATCTTTTTGTTGCAAAGAGAGCAGATGCTTTCGCCGGTGATCTTCACTGCGTTTTTCCGTTTGGCTATAAAGTTCATCTTTCACCTGTTTGGAGAGAGAGAAAGAGAAACCAGCTAGTGTTAATAGTGAAGTGAATGCAACAACAAAAGGTCCCAAACCAGAATAAAGTTAGCCTGACGTTTCTGTAAAACTACCTGTAGATTTTCACTTTCTCTCAGGCTCTTGATTACTGAGAAGTTTCGGTACGCTTCGCTTGATTTCCTCAATAGAGGTCCGAGAAAAGGAAGCAGATTCTGTAAGCAGCAATACATAAATAGATAGGGCGAGTGGAGACATTTGACAAAAAGCATGCAGCTCACAGCTAGTTATATGTCCCGAGAAGGGTTACCTTAAGCTTCGTGTCCTTAGGAAGCAGACGTAAGCTTGTGCTCCATTTATTCTGTCCCATCTCTGGCTCAACAAATCTATTACCTTTTCTAGCATAATGTTAGAACTTTCTTCGTCAACAGCATCATCAGTGTCTCCGTCGCTCTTTCCACTGTCAGTATTGACGTGAGTCTCCTCAGCTCCTTCAATAAGTGCAATTTTTTTAGCATTCCGAGTTTTGCCCCTAGCAGTTCCTGGTACAAACTTTTGGGATACCAGGACTCTGAGCAGAAATTAGATTTTGGATTCTTTTCTCAAATTTTTTCGTCGTCTTCCGTGGATTAAGTATATTTGCATAAGAATGAGGTATATGTTGCCGTAAGATTTTGCAGAACGTTGATCTCCAGCCTCGTAGATACGATCACAGTAGGATAATGCCAGTTCAGGAAGATTAAGCTGGAGAGAGAAACAGATTAGGACAAATCCAAAGAAACAAATCAGTGATGACATTTTAAAAAGGTCATGATATAGCACTTTCAGTTCATTTTAAAAAGGTACCTTATGGATATAGATTGAAAGTGCAAGCTCGTGTTGGTTCATCTTCCCCAATAAAATAGCTCGTTCTTCAAACAATGCATCTGGTGGAAGACGCTTAACAGACCTCGGGATTGTAGCCAGATATGCTCTCTAAAGTGGACAACAGTTTCTTTCTCGTGGGAGAATAAGTTTTCTCATCCCACTTCTGCTGAGAAGCAAGATCTGAATACCAATCAAGCACTTCTGATAGATAGATTTGTACCTAACAAATATAGTGAATAAATTACTGTTTCAGGATATGACTTCAACAAGTGGCAGCTGAAACTGCAGAATTTAACTTTCCTTACCATTTCATTTTGGAGATGTCCCGATATGTTACTCTCATTCATTTCAAGCATAAGTTCCAAATATGTAGTCTGCATGTTTGGAGCATGCTGTTTCAGATAAGAGTTGACAAGGTCAGCGGGAATGTTCCCTGACAAGAAGAGTTCAATAGTCTCATTCGGACAGCTCTCAAGAACAAGCATTGAGAACTCAAGGACAAGCATTGGATCCGTGCTGCAAAGAGGCTACAAAAGAAATGGAAATCATGAAAAACACAAACATTAGATAAAATAGGACATCACACAAAAGACTCTCTTGAAGTCAACATGTCATAAACGAAGTAGGAGACGCAAGTGAAGTTTTACAGTGAGTGGAGGACAGCATGTTTTGTGAGTATATTGCACAATGCACAATATACTTAGGCTCAGATATACAGCAGTAAAAATTTACTTTATCAACGGTCGAGTTCTATTCATATATATAACACCATGTGTTGAGCAGATAGATATGAAAAGCTTACCTTAAGGTACTCAATGATCATCTCAGGCTTGAACTTCTGGCCGAGCTCAGCCGGTGGATTGCTCGAGTTGGACTCTTCAACTAACTTGTGAAGAAGATTGAGTGCTTCGCGATGCATTGAATTGCATTTATACAATTCTAACAAGCAAACAAATTGGTTCTTATCACGCAAAAACTCCTCGCATATTTTAAGATCACAATAATTAAGACCCTTTAGTAGCTCCAAAGCAGCTGAAGGTTGTCCTGTTAATATAAGTGCCTGAAGTAACGCAGTGTCAAGTATAGCTGCCATATCCCTGGCAACTGAGCTAATAGACACATTAGCCGGCCCTAGAAAACCAAAAGAGAAATTACTATGATAGAGTAACAAAGTAATAGTTTCAAGTAAAGTGCATGAACGGATTCGTGATGACCCAAGTCATCCTAAAAAACACAACATTATCAAACGGCAGTGGTACTAGCTATCCAATATTGCTTAACTCATCAACAAAGAATCAACTTGAGTCTCTGCATACAAAATTGAGTAAACCACAGGTGAAGTCTCAAGGTCATTTATCCTCATATTGTGATATTCTACAAGTCAAATGCGCGTCGTGCATATTTAATGACTTGCTGCAGTAACTCTGATGAAGTCATATGGTATACTATTGAAGAAACTCAGTTAATAAATCAACCAAATCACACCAAATAAACAAGGGATGACTTACCTTCATTGATTTCTTCCCTCGATTATTTCCATAAACAAAGTTGTTTCCTACAGCATCTGAAATAGCCTCATCAGTGCCCTCGGCAGCAGCTTTTTCAACTATACTAAATCGTTTCCGCTGCAAGAACTTGATGAGAGCCATCAGTGTATTGTGATTCATTTTCCTGGATTCTAGGTCGGTGTTGTCTCCCGAAGCAAATATTTGGGAATAAGACGAAGATTCCGTATCATCTGACAGGTCCGAGGAACCTCTTGAGAGCTCTGGAGCATCACCAGCATCCACGTATCTCTCAGGTTCAGGTATAACTGATGAGTTGGAAGAACAATAGATGGATACAACGAAAGCACATAGTTGGTTTCAACTTGAGATGCCAAAAAATGTTCCATTGCCTCCTCATAGTTTCCATTTTCAAACAAGTGGTGAGCATACCTATAGGGATAGTGGTGCAAACATCACACCCTCGTATGAATCATGCATTTTTTTAAGTCTTGAAATTCAACCAATAATCAAATAATAGTACTGAAACATAGTTTCATACTTTGTCCACCCTTGGTCATAGTGTAAAGGAGAATTTAAGTCAACGAGAAGTAGCTTAAGTTTAACATATAAAATTCCTCACCTAATATGAATCGACTGCTCCTTTGCAGCTCGAAGGTTAGAATCCTCAGGAGGAAGCAACTTGCACAAAGCCAATGCTTCCTCAAAGTTGCCCGAAGCTGTTAGTTGTACAATCTGTAAATGGAATAAAAACATCATGGTAAGGCCTTATGCTGAACTAGCCATTAATGTTATGATATGATGAGCTTTCCAACAAGCTGTAAACCATTCTTAATATTCCTCACCCTCCAGATACGACAGCATAAATTTTCTAACCTCATTGTTTAGTATATTTATTCTACAAGTGTTCAGTCGTGCTACCACACAAGGAAATGATCTTCACTTGTCCACTCTTGAGAAACATGAAATTGTAAAGATAATAACTGCTGTAATCAATAAGACCCATTAAATGAATCTAATTCGGCTACAAAGAAATTAAATGATTAAAGACACCTGTGTTTGTTCAACAAAAAGAAGTTCACCTGAGCTCCAAGAGGCACAGGAAACAATCCATAAACAGAATGCTCTAATGCCACAATTATAACACGTGCGCTCCGAAGAATTCGACGGACATTGCGGAGGACAACTGTTTGAATCAGTGGGTATGGCTCGCGAAGAGACCGTATCTGCAAAACCAAAGAAAAACTGATCAAGACCTTTCTATATCAGTTCGTTTGGAAACAATTTAAGTCATGAAAAAAAATTTATTGTATTTCTGTCCATGAAACCTCAACATGTCTGGGTAAAAGACCTATTGCATATGGTGTCTCAACAACAATTGCTGAAGGCGACTCCGACCAGCAAAGCCTTCCTTCCTGAAGAAGTTTGCCATTTTGGTCGACGAAAACTCCAATGTTATCCTGAAGATAAGATTCCCATGATGAAATTAATTACAGATCAATGATCACAACCATCGGTAGAAAATTACTGTGTACTTTGTGATAGTTGGGAAGGGTATGGTGTTTCTGATTATTCACAAACAGTAAAAAAGGTACTCAGCAAAAGGAGGGGTGCTAGACGAAGATAGGACCTAGACAATATACAAACAAATTTTATCAGACAGATTTTTTACTTGAGCTTTAAAATGACACATCAAAGTTGTTCTTAGGGTTGGCCATCGACATTGGTAACAATCATACTCCGTTAAGATGAATCTTCAATCGTGAACAGACGCATGGCCATTAACAATACCTTTTCTAAAAGGAGATTCCCAGATGGGAGAGAGACACAGCCAAAGGCGGGGCAATCCTCCCAGATGGAAAGACATCAGTCAATGCACCATTAGTCGAATTCAATATCACGTATTCTCTTCGAAGCCCCAAGCATATATTTTCACCACACCACGAAATTGATTTGACTGTATCCGGAACACTATATTCTTTGACCTCCACAAACCCCCGCCCGCCTGAAAAAGCAACAACACAATCTATCACGAACCGCCCAAAAAATAACATTTTATCATAATAACATGATAGGAATCAGAGTGCAGCACCCATCAAAGCTTCCAAAATCGAACATTCAAGTAGTAACCAACCAAGCTAGTATACGACAACAATAAATCAGCTCAGACAACTCAAGCGCCCACAAGAACAACACACGAACCTACCGTCGTGTCTAAAAATGTGGACCCTCTTGTGCCTCGCGAAGCACAGAAAACCCTCTCTTCTCATCCCACGAGTACGCATTCGCGCCTTTCGCCTTCGTAATAACCGCCAGAGTCTCCAAATTCGGAAGCCTGTGGAACGCAATCGACTCGGACAACGACAGCAACAGCTCACGGGACTCGATGACCTCCATCGCGAGCATCGTCTTCCTCGAGAATCCATTGATCGTCCTTCCCAAGACGTACGGCTCCTTCTTCAGCTCGAGCGCTTGCGAGTAATGATCCGACTGCGGCGATCGATCGGACGACGTGGAAGACCCCGGCCCGTAGATTCGGAGAGAGCCATCGGAACATGACACTAAAGATTCGAATCATATGATTCAATTGCATCGATTCGCGTCGGCGAACTACTGATCAGCTCAAACGAGTCGTAGGCGCTGTGCACCATTATCTTTTTTAATCTTAATTTTACTTTTTCTATTAATATATTATTGCTGTTGTTTTGCGGGTGACTGATTGATGAATGACCATGAATGAACATGAACACGAGAGAGGGAGGGGACTTCTAGAACGACGTCGTTCTAAGTTGATTATATTGCCGCGCTTCCTAACTCTTCAAACGACGTCGTATGCTCTGTAAGAGAACAGTAGTCTGATGGGTTGGGCCAGCCCATTCTCAGAGCCAATTGCCCAAAATTATTTTGACCCGAAACACATTCTCTCTAAAGAATAATTAAACCATGTAGAGAAATATGGATTTATTTCGTTAAATTATTAGAGAAAGAAGAAACAAATTATGAATAGGGGTCTTTACACATAAATACTCATTTGCAATAAAAACTTGTGATTTAGTACCATGTCAGTATTTTTTATATGTAGGTACCTAATAGAATTTGCACATAGGTACCCGATCGGGCACAGGTACGCCATATACATTTAGGTACTCTATAACACCTGTATTCTGGCGTAATACGTTGAGAAAATGGTACGTTATATGTAACACACTATGTACCATATATAAACCGTATATGATACCGTATATATGTGACGTGATACGCAATACACACTGAAAAGGTACGCAAAACTGATGAACGAAAAAAATGGTATAAACAGTAAAACAGTTCCTATCTGTAAAAATTTTGACATTTATACTACTTGTAAATTTTTATTTATATTGTATATTTTTATATGGATATTGTCACTTATAAATAATATGATATAATCAGGGTGATCTCATAAAAGTTGATACAATAAAACACAATACAAACAAGTGACGTACATAAAACAAAATAAAAAGGTCTAGCCTAGGAATAAGATCTACTAGTGTGTAATAAGGGGCACTGGCCGACTAGCAACAAAACAAGAAACACAAAAGTAAAAGCTGAAAAGGGAAAGAACCAAATCTAACACAAACATAACTAACTCATTCTTCACTCCATCTAAACGTAATGACAAACAGCAAATGCTAGAAAGTAAAGAATCTCTCATGAAATGAACCACCACAAGCTTTTCAATCGCCATCATTGTGGATTCATTTGTGGGGTCCGTAAGAGCTTCATCAAATCTTTAACCCTTTTCTTGTTTTTCTTTTTCGGTGGAATCTAAACTGAATTCGCCGACGAGGGTTTTGCTTAGTTCATCTTGTGAAGTCGTGGACAAGGCTAGGCCTGCTGTCCGTGACGTTGAAACGCCAAGACATGAAAGGATTATAGTTGTGTTATGATCTTCGTGTTCTTCCATGAATCTGTACTCGTTTCCGTACGCCGGAGCATAGCAAGGGATCTTCGGCGGCTGAACGTCGGCGACGGTGGCCGCCGCGAGGCCCTCCTTCCCCTTCTTGAATCGAATCCCACAGGCGTTGCATAGTGACTGTAATAATCTGTATGCTCAGTTGATTTGCTTATAAAGAAAAGATGGTTTATTTGAACTGTAATGTGTTATTACCTTGGACCCCTCGGGCCATTCCTCCAAAGCGGCGTGGAAGTGGTGTCGCAGTTAGCACACCGCGAGCCAGCAAAGGGTCTCCGCCGCCGCCGCTGCGCTGCGGTGGTTCTTGGTGGCCGTCGTCGTTCCCGTCGCGGCGGCGTGCTTAGACTGAAGGATGTTCCATCCGAAACCAGACATGTAAGAAGACCCCTTCTTCTCGTGATGATGGTAACCCGCTGCTACACCGCTATTACCGCCGGCGCCGGCGCTGCTCAGACGAGTCGAAGGCGTCCCAAGGAAAGCGTACAATCAACGGAAGGCGAAGAGTAGTGATAGTAACCGTCACCGCCGCCGCCCTCTTCATCGTAGCCACCTCTGCCGTAAGTGACTGCCGTAACCGCCGTTCGACGACGAAAACAGCACCGTCGAGAACGGAGCCCCGCCGCCTCTCCGCCGGCGCTGCCGTACATCCCACAAGAGCATGCACCGCCGGCCATGTGAACGTGAGAGCTCGTACTGCACCTATTATGCATCATTCTCCTTCTCTCCTTAAATATATATGACGAAGTGAAGTATATCTATCGTAAGCGTAGTACTAAGAAATTATTATTGCAGTCTGAGCCAAGACAAACAGTAAAGAACAGCAGACAGCAGCTGTGGTGTGGGAGATACGAAGTAAGAGATATCAGAATTCTTGTCTTTTTATATCATTATCAGAAGCGGGGATTAATTAATTAAAATGGGTCGGAAAAAAAAGAAAGAAAGAAAAAACAAAGAGTCAGCACAGCACTGTTGCAGAGTCGCACGTTGAACGAAAGAAGTTTGCAGTGAAAACTAGGTAAAAATGGGACACTGCTACACACACAACAGAGAGGCACACGTTGTAATAATTAACACGAAGTGTAATGAAATGAAGCTGAGAGATTAATTACTGTGTAAGGATTTTTTATGAGTGCGTCGATGCTGAGAATGGGTTTGCGTATATATAGACAAAGAGTTACGAGGTGGGGCCCGCCTTGAGTGGATAGATAGATACATGAATAGATACAGATTTTCTGGGAAGTGAAGTTAGAGATTGAGTTTGGGCAGTCAAAAGAAGGCACGTGACTAGCGGGAAAATCTGTAGTCTCCGATCACGAGGTTTAAATAAATAAAAAAGAAAAGGAAAAAAAAAAGAAATGTCTTACTACGACGTAATAATACAGATGTATAGTACTTACTGTCTTGTGAACAGTATAGTATCATATTGTATATTAGTACTAGTTTTTAGATTACATGTAAAATAATAATATGAAGCCTTGTCATATATGTTTAAGATTAATAATCAGACTCACGGGGCTAAAAACCTTGAGATTTGTCTGTGGTAATATTTCTTGATCTTAGAAATTTTATTTGATTGTTGGTTTTAGACATGCTCGTTGGAACTATGCGATTTGCAGGGAATTTTGCACTTTACAAGACTATATATTGTTTTCAAATTAAAGTCTCGCCGGATATGCATGGTTGTTTTGTCAAGAAAAATAAATTATGAAGCTTCAATTATTATTACAAATTAATATTTTTATTATATTATCATAGACCGTCAAATCCATCTAAGAGAGACGTAAGAAAAACAGATTTGATAACGATAGTGAGATTTAAATAATTGTTATATATCCTTTTTTCCATATTGCAATGAGTAGCCGTACAACTGATATCACGTGAATATGGCTAATATACGTAATTCAACTTGGCAATCATCTAACCTCGTTTCAAAATCTGAGACCCTAGTCAATTCTCTATCAGTGCTACATTTGTTCACTTAAATTTTAAATGATTTGAGGTTTTTTGTTACAGAAATAAAGGGATACGGTCATGATATTATTGAACTAAAAACCTCATCGTGAATATCATTAGCTTCGAATAGTAATCCGAGAGAAATAAAAAAAAATTAATGCTAACCTACGAAAAAGAAACATGCTAACTCAAAATATGTAAGAGAAGAGACCAGTGCGATTGAAGATCGTTTTGTTGGTCTTTTGATATAGGTAAAGAGGAAAAAAAAAAAAAAGGAAAGTGCAATGTTTCAAAGCAAATTGAAGATGTTCAAGTAGGCATAGAGAGAGATCTTTGACCCAAGATAGAATAGAAACTTGGGAAAAAGAAAAGTATATTCGAAAAAAAAATTGAAAGACACGACGATGAAGAGAAACCCCCACAAAATTCATAATGGTGAAGCCCAACAAGACAAACAAACTTCTCTGGAACATCATCGATCGATTCGATCAAAAGGATCAAAATTTATAGAATACGAGAGAGAGAGAGAGAGAGAGAGAGAGAGAGAGAGAGAGAGAGAGAGAGAGAGAGAGAGAGAGAGAGAGTCTTGTCTTGAGATTGGAGTTGCGCAGTTCGACAAACGGGAAGATATTGGCTTTCCAAAAGATGCTTACTCATTGTAAACAACGTACAATGTCCCAATTAATCTATATAATATATATAGAGAGAGAGATTAATAAATCTTGTTAATGTGTCGTATTTCATTGCATGTGTTGTTTTGGTGCAAGAATAATTTGTATAATTAATTTAAATAACTCAAAGATATTTGTTAATCGAAATCGAACGATTGTAGAAGACCACTAAACTACAAGTTTGACCAGCATAAGTTGAAGATCTTGTTTGCCATCACAAATATCGAGGAGAATAAAAACTGTGATGATGAAATTACATGCAATTTGTCTATACAATCTTGGATCTATATAAAAATACTCCATTGTATAAAAATTTGCAAGTCAGTAC
>JAPQWV010005547.1:0-17830 GCA_027422505.1 Craterostigma plantagineum
CATCCTTTATAACCTAAGAGTCTGTTAGATGATCTCAAAGGGTTATTTTATGGACAATAGCAAAAAAATCATGATTCTCAAGCTCCCCTCTGTAGTGGTTTTTTACTTTTCAATACTAAAACAAGAATGAGATAATGGATGATGGTCTATTTTGTGTGGCTTCTCAAGATTCGAATATAATTTTTAAGTAGCTTTCTGACTTATATTCTAAATTTCGTACTATATTACTATAATTTCGAACTAATGATGGAATTATGGTTGATGAAACTCGTCCGCGAGCCAAAAACCTTAAGACATGGTCATGAGAAGCCGTTTAATTAGGGCTCCCTTCAATAGATAGTGAGAGCAAGAAATAATAAAGATGCTTAGAGCGGCAGCATAACAAGAAACTGAAAACATGGCCATGAACTTAATTTAGGCAAATCTTGGTCATTAGAAGTGTTTTCAGGGCAGAAACAAACCTAGTTTTCTTGGAAATCATTTAAAACGGTTACCTCAGCAATAATGTTGATGTCGACGTATGCATCTCCAAAGGGAACATAATTAACATTCGCAATGGACACGTTAAGCCCCTCCATTGTACTTACTACATTCGCAAGAACTCCCTTTTTCTTCTCGCAAAACCCCTACACGCATGCTAGTGCCCGAGGTTCTTACATCGATCAAAGGTCGCTCGTTCGAGCAAGCATCGTCATCTATGTCGTCTGAAGCCATTTTGGAAAGAATAGCACGCCTTCGCCTACTTCTCAGTTCAGTATTTTATAAGAGGTAAACTGTATGTATGTATATATATATATTCATATACTATAGATATATAAAATATATTCTTCCAGAGTATATCAATCGTGGTTTTATTCACGTCATTGACAAGTTGAGATTAAGAGAGCCTCAGAACCACACACTTTTTTTTTAAGTTGTCGTTATTTTGCTTGTAAGTACGTAGCCAAATGTACTTTCAATTTTATTTTATGAGATTCTTTCCATGTACTTTAATATATTGATACAAGGTGTGTTATTGATGTGACTAAAATCAGATGGGCCTGAAAAATTCAGGAAAAGCCCGTTAGGCCCATTGGAAAATATTTATACTTAGTAATATGATGAATGACAGAGATAGTGACCTTCGGTAGGTTGTTGACGACTCCCCAAAAGAAGAAATCTTCCACAATACGCTTCCATGTGAAGAGACATGTAAAAGGACAGAAAAAGCTGCTTCTGACAGGACTGCGAAAGCTGCACAACACGTTGTCCCAGAGGGTCATGTCACCAGGGATCTCGGTAGGGACCTCCAGGCAATAACCAGAAGCTCCTATAAAAGGAGCACTTGGTCTTTTTCACAAGGCATTCTCATTCTAACACCTCTCCACACACGAAAAACACCTAGAAATCTCTCTTCCTCACTGTAATAATTCTTTCCACTAGATCTTTTAACATGTATGAGCGAAAGTGAGTTATGAGCGTGTAAATCTTCCAAATATAGTGAAACCAGTTTCAGAGCACCCGTGGACGTTGGATCTGCAAAGATCCAACCACGTACATCTTGTGTTCTTTCTGTTTTACGTCCCCCTTTTATGTCCTTTGCAAACAGACACGTCCCAACACGTCCCCAAGTACGTCCTACGTCCCCAAACATGTCCCAACACGTCCCTAAATAAGTTCCAATGTCCCAAACAGGTCCCAAACACATTCCAACGTCCCAAACCAGTCCCAAACACGCCCCTTTCACGTCCCTTACACACAAGCACCTTACTCACGCCCCACAACTTTGTAATACTTATTCTCCGGCTATATAAATTTTCCCGAACCACATATAAATATTTTTGATTGGAATTGCCCCATATCAGTTACCATTTTGGGATTTTTGTTGATCTTTATCTTACTCATGCGGACGTCGTGGTACTTATTATTATTATAAATTTGTCATGGATGGCAGTGGAACAAGGGAAAAGTGAAGTTAAATTAACATATGTTGATGTGGTGATATGTGATTGTGAATGATTGTAATACATACATGTGTTTGATAGATGTAATAAGAAGAAATATGCATGGACGGGTGTAATACACGTATGTTTTGATGTTTATGGTTAAAATATTTTAACATATAGATTTTCAGAAATGGAGGACGTATCCTCCTCAAGCATAGATAGCATGGAGCAGTTTTGAAGGTATGAAACTATTGATGTTGAGGCTTCATGATGGGCAATGTTGGGGAAATATTCTGGTCAACATCTGTTGCCCGAGAATGTCTCCTTTCTCAGTTTTATCTTTCATACCCAAATCGTGTCTAATTCGTGTCTAGGCTATTTTTAGTGTTTTGCAGGACTTGAATAAAGGCTGGGAATGGATAATACCGAGTGAGAA
Source organism: Craterostigma plantagineum (assembly GCA_027422505.1). Classification (NCBI taxonomy): domain Eukaryota; kingdom Viridiplantae; phylum Streptophyta; class Magnoliopsida; order Lamiales; family Linderniaceae; genus Craterostigma; species Craterostigma plantagineum. The sequence continues at coordinate 2,362 of JAPQWV010005547.1, forward strand.
CCGTGTGGATAAGCTTGAGAGAATTTAGGAATGGCGCATAGTAAATATAGGATGCTTGGAGCTTAAGATGGAGACCAAGTGAGTAGAGCTGACCAAGTCACTTCCTAACGGTCACTAACGGACCAAATCTACCTTGTGGACGTTAGTGGACATTATTGGCAGTTGCTAAGTCTATTTGTGGAGTAACGCCCAAGTCGAAGAAGTATAAAGGGGCGACTTCATTACCCGGACAAGGACGACATTTTTTACGAGAGAAAAGATCGAGCGAACTTTGAGTGAGATATCACGAGAGTTTATTGTAGCCTAGTATTGAGTTTTCAAAAGTCTTAGGACTTCGTAGTTTTTCAGGATCGTTTAGATTCGCAGTTTTTCTAGGCTTGTTTTTTGCTATCGATTGATAGTTGTTTTGCCATCCATTGCTATAGTGGAATTTCGCCTTGAGGGACGCAGCAAGTCAATACGCAGCAAGTTATTTGACTTGCTGCACAAAATTTATATCTCGTGTTTATCATTTTTGTCACTAAGTGAACGATATATTCTGCTGTGCGCTTGAGTGTTAGATCGAGTGTTGACTCAACATTTCATCCAACATCAGTTTACTACTTAGTGTTTTACATCCATATCGAATGGAACCCCTTCAAAGTGGTATCAGAGCCTACGGTTTACGTTACTAAGCGCTGAAAAAATCCTCTACAATGGATGTTACAAGCTCAAAACATCGACAAAGTCCCTGTGTTAGATGGCACCAACTATGCCTATTGGAAGGTTCGTGTTCGGCAGTGTATCAAGCCCATAGATGTGCGAGCGTGGGAGTCAGTTCTCAATGGATACACGACACCGAAATTCTCTTCCTAACGTTGATGGAGAAGTCGTCGATAAGCCGGTCGAAGAGTGGACGGTAGTTGAGCGAAACGCTGCCGTTCAACGATAAAGCACTCAATGCCATCTTCTCTTCGGTTGACATCTTCATATTCAAGATCATCCAAAACTATACCACTGCGAAGAACGCGTGGGACCTACTTCAAAGGTACTACGAAGGCGATGCAAGTGCGAAGGAAACAAAATTACGCCTCCTTCTCAACCAGTTCGAGAACATAAGAATGAAGGAGGATGAAGACATCACTACGTATTTTGGAAGCTGTAGATGATCTCAAGCGAAAGCTAGCTTAGGAGACCCGATCACAAATAAGGTACTAAACTCTAAAGCTATTCGTACACTAACTGAGAAATTCAATGTGAAGGTAGCGGCGTTCGAGGAAGCATACAACTTGGCCAATATGGAGTTCAACACATTGATGAATATCATGAAGAATTATGAGACCAACCTTGAAGTCCAAAAGAGGGCCTCTCGCGGGAAAAGCCTTGCTCTAGTCAGTCAACCATCCAGTTCAAACCGAGGATAACGCCGATAATGATGATGATACAGCTATGCTTGTGAAGAACTTTGCAAAGTTTCTCAGGAAGAAGAAGAATGTTGAGAACAATGTTGGCCCAACATCAGAAAAGGACAGAATGTCAAAGCTGAACCTTCTTCTGCTCCTCCGTTCTTCAAATGCAAACCAGACGGAAAGAAGAAGAATTTCAACTATGATTCTATAAGATGCTACGAATGTCAGGGTTGGGGCCATTTTGCCAGCGAATGTGCAAATACTCGTCGCAAGCATGGAAAGGCCATGTGAATCGATATGTCCGATGATGAAGAACCATGTCCAAAGGAGTCCAAGCAATCATCAGTAACAATCTAGTCATTCACTGACGGCGAAGAAGAGGAAGATCATCAAATCGACTTCATTGTGGTAACTGATGCTGAGCCAACATCTGACTCAACATCTGAAAAACATATCATTTTTTATTATGATGATTCAAACTGTTTTGTTGGGTATTCTAGTTCTGATGATACAGAGTTAGAAACTACGTTTGTGTAGAAATTCAAGTCAATGAAACCGTCAAGATGATGTCCGCACAATATGAGAAGGAAAAGCAAGGAATGCAGAACTCAAAGCCGTACTGAAGACACTGTCCGAGGAGAATGCTAAAAATGAAAAGATGATCGAAAGCTTGTTGGATGGTATGAACAAGATGCAAGCCGTACACACGAAAGGACAAGGAGATTGACAAACTTCAAAAGCGAGTCAACGAGGCCGACGAAACGTTCACTAAGTTGAACAAGGGTAAATCAACCCTTGATGAGGTACTATCGTTAGGTGTTTTTGATAAGCAAGGTTTAGGATTTAATTCTCAGCCTACTAGTGCTTCAGATTCTGTTATTCATGATAGACCTAAGATAGTCTTTGTTAAGGAGAAAGCCGAGCATGTTACAAATGAAAGTAGTGAGATGTTAATCTTTAAGAAGGGTACTAAGCCTACTGCCAATAAATCTAAGGATAGACAGTTTAAATACAACCACTGTATGCAACCTGGTCATATTAAGCTATACTGCTGGGAAGGGGGAGATTTCTGCGAAAAAGTCGATGTCGGCTGGAATGTCATCCAACATCCCGCTCAACATTGAGAAATCGGTGTTGAAAGGTGTGTCTGAAGAAAGTTTAGTTGGCGCTCCTTCGAAGCCTGGTGATCAAAATGTTGTTTTATCATCTAAGAAAGTTTGGGTAGAAAAGTCTGTGCTTAATTGCAATGTTGTGTATACCTCTTTGCGAGCTAACGAGACAGGTTCTTGGTACTTCGATAGACGGTGTTCCTGACATATGGCGAGTACTAAAGAGTATCTATGTGATTACATGCCATTAAGCATCGGATCTGTGACGTTCGGAAGAGGTGCAAAGGGACGGATTCTTGGCCGCGGCAGATTGAATGTGGTTGACTTCCCCAGACTAAGCAATGTTCTACATGTCGAGGGACTGGTTGCTAATTTAATTAGCATAAGTCAGCTTTGTGACGATGACCTAGAGTACGATTTATAAAGAATGTTGCGAAGTATTTAACAGCAATTGTGTGCGAGTTATGGCAGGTAAAAGATCAAGCGACAACTGCTATCTTGTCGGTGAAAAATCCAGTGTAAAGGACGTGTGCCAACTCTCTAAGGCCGAGGATGAAGTGAAACTTTGGCATTTTAAATTGGGCCACGTCAACAACAGAACGCTGGAGCAACTTATCAAGCACGATGCAATCAGAGGCATTCCTAAGCTCAAGGAGTTTGGTAAGGTTGTATGCGAGTCATGTCTTAGGGGTAAGCAAGTGCATGTTAGCCATAATATTGACCAACATTCTGCCCAACATTTTAAAACTGCTCACTGTTTTCAACTTGTACACATGGACTTGATGGGTCCGATGGAAGTAGATTTGGTGGTAGGAAATATGCTTATGTGCGTTGATGATTTTTCTAGATATGCATGGATATTCTTTCTTAGGGAAAAATCTGAATGGTTTGATTTCTTCAAAACGTTTTGTGCTATGGTGAAAAATAATTTCAGTGCATCTATCTTCCATATTAGGTCTGATCATGGTAGAGAATTTGAGAATCAATACTTTAATGAGTTTTGTGATAAGAAAGACATCATTCATGAGTTTTCATCTCCTAAGACGCCCCAACAAATGGGGTGACCGAAAGGAAGAATAGGACCATACAAGAAATGGCTTGTGTGATGTTGCAATCTAAGAATATTTTAAGCGTTTTTGGGCTGAAGCATTGCACACTACTTGTCATATATCGAATCTTGTGTTCTTTAGGCATGGTACTAAGAAAACGTCTTATGAGTTGTTGAATGGAAAAAAGTCTACTGTTAAGTACTTTCATGTTTTTGGGTATTATTGTTACATGGTAAATGATCGTGAGTACTAGACCAAGTTCGATTCTAAAAGTGACAAGCGTATTCTCCTAGGTTACTCGTCTAATAATCGTGCATATCGTGTATATAACTTGCGGTTGAAGTCTGTTCAGGAGCTGTGAATATTGTGTTCGATGATGCTACTGACCTTAGCAGAATGTCTCCACAAGTTGATATTTCAGATGTTGTCAAAGCTGTTGATGAAACAGAAGTAGATGTGGAGAATAATGTTGAGCCAACATCTGACCCAACATCAGCCCCTGAACAGAACGAGGATGTGGGAGCGAGGTACGACGAGATCCCCCAGCTAAGATTCAGAAGGACCATCCCACTGACTTAATCATTGGAGATGTGAACGAAGGGAGGAAAACCAGAGATAAGCTGCGTAAGGACTACAAGTCAATGGTAAGGAATGTCTGCATAACTCTGTATACTCTGAGGTACGTTTAATTGTTTTGTTTCTGAGATAGAACCTATAAATATCCTTGAAGCTCTCAAGGATAATTATTGGATTAATGCAATGCAAGAAGAACTCTTGCATTTGGAGAGAAACCAAGTATGGACCTTAGTACACGGCCAAAAGACATTAATGTCATAGGCACAAAGTGGATCTTTAAGAACAAATCTGATGAACTTGGTAGAGTTGTTAGAAACAAAGCACGTTCAGTAGCTCAAGATTATACGCAAGTTGAGGGCATAGATTTTGATGAGACGTTTGCTCCCGTGGCTAGATTAGAATCTATTAGGTTGTTGTTAGCGATTGCATGTTGACTTAACATCACATTACACCAAATGGATATTACGGGTGCATTTTTAAATGGGTACATTGATAAAGAAATTTATGTCGAAGAGCCTAAGGGATTTGAGGATCCGCATTCTCCTAACCATATTTATAAGTTGCAAAAAGCTTTGTATAGATTGGAGCAAGTGCCCCGAGCTTGGTATGCTAGGTTAGCCATGTTTTTACTTGAATTTGGGTTCGTACGAGGTGAGGCAGACCGCACTTTTTTTTTGTAAAAAGGGTCGGTTCTGAGGTTTTGATTGCCCAAGTTTATGTTGATTGTTTTTGGTTCAAGCTCACAGTCTATGTTAGATCAGTTTGTGCAGGCAATGAACACTACGTTCGAGATGAGCATGATCGGGGAATTCACTTACTTTTTAGGCTTGCAGATTAAACAAAGCAGCGACGGGATATTTATGTCCCAGGAGAAGTATGCTAAGAACACCGTGAAGGAGTTCGGGTTGGACACGACTAAGGTAATGAAATGCCCATGGGGTCTACGCAAAAGGTAATATTGAACAGAATGTTAACCCGACATTGTATCGATCCATGGTAGGCAGTCTGTTGTACCTTTCAGCTGACCCGACATTATGTATAGCGTATGTGTCTGTGCTAGATATCAATCTGAGCCTAAGGTTTCCCATCTTAATGCTGTTAAGCGTTTTCTTCTTTATGCGAGTGGATCGTGTAGCCTAGGACTATGGTTCTCTAAAGATACTAATATGAGTCTTAGCTACAGCGATGCTGATTGGGCAAGTGACGAGGATGATCGCAGGAGCACAAGTGGCGGTTGTTTCGTCTTAGGTAACAATTTAGTTGCATGGCATAGCAAGAAGCAAAATTGCGTGTCTTTATCTACTGCTGAGTCTGAGTATGTTGATGCGGATAGTTGCTATACGCAATTGATGTGGTTAAATAGCATGTTATGTGACTATGATTTAGAGTGTGAATCTGTTCTATGTATTGTGATAACCTTAGTGCCATAGACATCTGTAGGAACCCTATCCAGCATTCACGCACGAAGCATATAGATATAAGACATCATTTTCTGAGAGATATGGTAGAAAAGTAGTTAGTACGCACTGAGCATACGGACACGGAACATCAGTTAGCAGACATTTTCACGAAAGCATTGGATTCTGAAAGGTTCTCGGATCTGAAGAAATCCATAGGTTTGCACATGTCAGTCTAAATGTTGGCCTAACATTTGGATCAACATAGCATATGCCAAATTCGATGGTTACCGTTTTAAGGTTTGGTGAGATATTTTGTTCTGTTTTCCTGTGAAATGACTTGATTCTTCTTGACTGTCTCTGAATTAACCCGATCCCTTACATATAGGCTCTTGGTAATAAGTTCCCTAGGTACACGGCATTCGCGGTAACAATGTACTCTTTGTGACAAAAAGCCAATCCTCGATGCAAATAAGCCGCTCATTAACTCTTTGCTAGATATAGGTACTTGGTAATAAGCTTCCTTAGGTACACGTCATTTGTTGTGACGATGTACACTATGCGACAAAAAGTCAAACCTTGAGGCTTAGGGTATAAGGGCAGTGCACAATATCGGATAAATAAATAAGGTGAAAGGGTAGAAATAAAGAGAACTGATTTTGAGAAGGGTTGGGCAGAAAAATCTACTATTACGGAAAATAAATGTTGAGTCAAATATTGGGGTAACATGTGTAACTGTCAGTTTGGTAATGCTATATTTTTTGTACTTTCGTTTAATTGCTTTAGCGTTTAGTCTTGCGTTTGTCAGTTTCGTGTGTCTAGTTTAGATATCTCTCAGAATTGCATTAGAACTCCTCGAAGAACAACTGATTAAGCTTGTCTCAAGTGATCCTCATTGTCGCTTAAACGGTTAGTCTCGCTCGATTCTACTTTGATTTTTGACTTGGTATATTTGGTTGAATCATGGTCTGATATGCTCCTACATTTTCGCATGATTGATTCGTTCATATACTATATTTAGGTTCATGCTTAGTCAAGCCGTGATCTAGTCAAAGTTGAAACGGCCATATTACTTAATGCTTCTAACAGTTATGTTTGAGTCCATTAAGTCTTCTACGTGCGAGAATTGCTCAGTGACAGTTTTTACTTTGTTTACCGTTGGAACTATTCTTATATGTGTGCCTTGGTTTAGTTTGATCATCACTATTCACAAAACCCTACGTGCTCAAGTCGAAACTTCTCTCTAGAAATTCCTCTCTGCTATTCACGTGTTCGATAGAATTTCTAGGGTTAACAATCTGTCCAGCTTTTCAAATCACTCCAGATTTTAAAGATGTTGAATTCTACTTCTCAACCGAATGTTGACCCAACATTCGATCCTAACACTGATTTTCCAGCCCCTGATGAGGTTGTGCCAGGTCCTCGAGAAATTTTGGTTTGCAGAGGTCCCTTCTAACCTTGGATTCTGGCATCTTAGGCTGAAGAAGTTCCACCGCCTTGCTCCGATGAAGCCGCGCCGACAACTGAAGCTAACCCATACGAGGCAAATCTAATTACTGAAGGAAACCCTCAAGAATCCATCCCTCAAAGTCAAGAAATCCCGCCTGAAACAGAGCCGAATTCCATCCCTGACGACATCCCAGTTTTTGGCGAACAAGACGTTGGTGATATGCCCCTGAGTACTCGTTATCAGCTTCATCAGAAGCGACAGAGAAGCAACACTGAAGGGCCGAACCCAAACCTCACAGAAAATCCGCCAGCCGAACTAATTCCGATCAAAGAAACCCTTAGAATGTCGAATGAAACCCAGCCAAGTGCCCCCAAGAAGCGTAGAAACCAACCTCGTGCAGAAGCTCAAGCCCCTGTGCCGAAACAGTGCCGCAACAATCGGATACAGCGACCTTGAACCCAACCTCCAATGCCGACGAACCGTTACGCTGTCTAGCTCCTCTACGGAGTCGATCATCGACACCTACTACCTATGATGACATGGAGTCAGGCAGTGATGACAAAGACTTCGTCATTTTAGGGGGAGAGACTGTTAGTATTATGACCAAGAAGCCAACATTTATATTGTTGCGCTTTTTATTTTCACGAATTGAATGATTTATATCATTTTGTTCCTTGAGTAAATTAATTATTTATGGGTCGTTTAAGTCGATGACTTAGATTGTAGAATTCCATAATGAATTATCATAGTTTAAGATTAATGTGCGGATTAAATGATAGTTATATTCTACAAACTATTTGATAAGAGTTATCAATTTAATCACACATATATATAATGAAGATTATGATATCGGATAGACCCGAAATGAAACATACTATGGATTGTGTTTGTGTCATTAATGTTTCATACGTGTCTTGAATTCTAAAAATATGAGATGCTTATTTTTCAACACTAGAAGTGCGTGTCTGTTAGTATCGCTCAAAGTTAGCCATAAAATTGACTAGTGCAGTAGATTATGTTCATCAAGAATATTTTGTCCCTCATATTTTATGAGTGATGATATCCACGGGCCCCTTGATAAAAGTGATATCGTAATGCATGCAATGTGGTTAAGAGCAATTATATTTACGATAAACTTTTGGAATCAAGACATAAATATGTTGCGAGGATGACACATTCCTATATTGAACTTATTTAGCATATTATGCGACAAGGAATTGACAAGGGCAATTACTGCTTTAGGATGGTGATACGCATATGAGATACTTATTATCTATGTCACTTGGGTAGTCTTAATGTATTTGCTAGGTACCGCTTATGATTTATAGAATTAGAATGGGTTCAAATTCTATTGCCAATGTGACATGGATCCTACTGGGTCACACCAAAAAGAAAAGATCGAAGAATTTATTTCTGTATGTTACATGGAGATGTAGATATAATGAGAAATTTATTATGAGATGATTTATCTTTTCATTATATAATACAAAATAAATAAAGATTCAAATAAGAGTGATATGAAATGATAATTATATGGGATATATTTCATCATTTATTGAGAGGAAATCGGCTATGCTCTATTATTGTGGATTGGATTAAGACGATATAACAAGTAATACACCTATGATTGGTAAATTATAAACCACAAGATACGATCTCTTATGGTTATTACATAATTACATGTCCTACGGAAATAATGGAGTAATTATGGTAATTAATCATTTTAATAATTAAATGAGATTTTAATTACTAAGATGGAGCAGCCGTGATTTATATATACACACATCTTTATACCTATTAGATAGAAGACATATCTCACGTGGGATCAAAAGGGTTTTGGACTCCCTAAAGAAATTGTGAATCACAGTCAACATCGTTCGAGTATTTCTAGCTAAATAAAGGGCGATTCTTTAATCGAATTCTTGGTGGATATCGGTAGAGGTACCATACTTTTGGTATTATCAAACATCGCTCATATCGAAGAAAGAACAGTTATATCTCTATAAACTAGTTAGGCTTTAATTCGCATGGCTGTCGGAATCGATTGATATGTTGATATAAAAGTTTTAATTTTCCGCTGCGTGTAATACGTGATTATGTGCACCGATTCCTTACAGTGGTAAAGAGCCTTCTTGCGTTGCTCAACTGTTATGGAATATGAATATTTTGATTCATTATTTTATTCACATGATTAATCTGATTGCATGTTCAAGGCGTTGTATTGTATATGTATAGATGCAATCATATGGCACCAGTATACTGTATAATATCATGTGATGGTCGATGCTTACTTGCTTAGAGTATTTAGATATATAATGTATGCTTAGATGTCATGATGATGTTTTCGATTGAATATGTATTTAGTATACATGATGCTGATGATTATGATATTTTATCAATATGCCTAAGCTCAGCTAGAGAAGGGTCTCGCTCGATAGGTTTCTGTCATGATTGCTTTGAAATAAGCATGTTTTAATTATTTATTTTAATATCATGATCATAGCCGACTCTGTGGTGTTTACGATTCAGAACATAGTGTATGCATATATATAATCACAATCAATGCCAACGTGTTTATACTATGAGTGTATATGCTGTTTCCTATAAGAATTTGTCTGTTGTGATGATGATTGAGATGTCACATGCTTATCTTTTGCATCGTATTGGATATGATTTGGAAATTCCGCAATATGATTGATCTGTTGGCATTTTTCCAGCCACATGCTACAGCCCACCAAAGAAGAAAATTATATAAAATAATATTATTAATATTACATTATAATATTATTTTATATATATAATAATTTAATGAACGGCTGATATTGAAGGGCGACGCGGCGCATTCCTGGCCACCCGTTTCGAGCGGTCCAGAAGAGCTGAAGACATCTATAAATAGGCTGAGGATTCTTCAGTTATTATCATCACAAGCTCATTCGAGTTTTACTATAGAGAGAGAAGTAGTTCGAGTGAATTGTGAGGTTATCAGTTCAGGTAGAAACTGATAGGGTTCCACATCCACAGAGAGGTGTGAGGTAAACACGAGTGGTAAAAGTGAGATAGTAAAAATTCGAGGGTTGTAATTTTTACTATAGTGAAGATTTGCCGACTCGGCCGTGGTTTTTCCCTCTTCGTTAACAGAGGGTTTTCCACGTTAAAGTTCTGGTGTTCTTTCTTACCTTACGGTAATTTTATTTTTACCGTGATAGTTACTGTGCGGGTCCCACCAAATTTACCCCGTGGGTCCCACTTCTCCCGATCGTCGTACCGAGCCAAATCGAGACATGTTCCGCTGCGGGGCCCACTGACCACCGCGGGCCCACCACCATTCCCAACAAGTGGTATCAGAGCCTGATAGTATTCTGAGTATGCTCTGTGGTTGCAGCTTTGACTGATCTTCCACATCAGAAAAGATACTAGTAGGTTGCTGGTAGATTTTGACGGCCACATGGAGAACGACGGAGGAATGATCAAGCTGACAGTAACGAATTACTCCATATGGAAATCGAGGATGGAGGATTATCTTTATTGCAAAGACCTCTATGAACCAATCGAAAATAAAGGCAAGATGCCTGAAGGCGGAAATGTTGTCCTATGGAAGAACTTACAAAGAAAGATGCTAGCTGTGATGCGCCAATGGGTGGACATTAGCCTCTACAATCACGTCCGAAATGAAACAGACCCCTACAAACTCTGGACGAAATTGGAGGGTATGTACGAGGTGACAAATGCGCTGAGCAAGGTATTCATGATGCGGAAACTCATGAATGTGAAGCTGAACGAGGGACGATCAGTTGCTGAACTCTGAACGACTTTGAAGGGCTGGTAACTCAACTCACAAGTGCCGGTCTAGTCCTTGATGATGAGCTACAAGCATGTCTACTACTGGGATCTCTACCTGATAGCTGGGATACGTTGGTGGTATAGCTCACCAACTCGGCACCAAGCGGTAAAGTCACGATGGAGATGGTGAAAAACAGACTCTACAATGAAGAGCTACGACGGAAGGATGCTACCAGTACCAGTACGGGAAATCAGGCCCTTGTCATGGAGAATAGGGGTCGGAGCAAGACTAGAGGCCCAAAAGGATACGACAAGTCGAAAGATAGATCAAAGTCCAGGGAAATGAGGAAGTGCTACCATTGTGGTAAAATTGGCCACTTACAAAGAAACTGTAGACTTCTCAAAGGAAAACAGAAACAAGACGATGACAAGAACACGTCTGCAATCGCCTCCAGTGATGCTGGAGAGGTTACTCTGGTGAATGAAGCAGACTGCTGTCATGTTGCGGATGCAAGCACCGAATGGATAGTGGACTCTGGTGCCTCCTACCATTGTGTTCGAAGGCGTGAATACTTCTCCACATATAAGGCGGGAACTTTGGCACTACCAAGATGGGTAACCAAAGTGTTTCTAAAATAGTGGGGATCGGTGATATCTGTATCCAGACGAGCGTAGGGTGCACATTACGGCTGAAAGATGTGCGACACATTCCAGACCCGCGTCTCAATCTGATTTCTGTGAAGGTGCTGGACAACGAAGGATACTATAACGAGATGGCGAATAGCCACTGGAAACTCACCAAAGGATCATTGGTGGTAGCGAGAGGAAAGCTATGCTGCTCGCTGTACAAGATGCACGCAACGATATGTGCTAACCAACTGAACGCAGTTGAAGATGATGCTTCTCCAAATTTGTGGCACAGACGGCTGGCGCACGTAGGAGAGAAGGGGTTAAATGTCTTGGCTAAAAAGTCTCTCATACCAGTAGCCAAGGAGAAAGCGCTAAACCCCTGCGATTATTGTTTATTGGAAAGCAACATAGAGTTTCATTCGCGAAGAGCTCAACCAGGCGAATGAAGAAGTTGGAGTTGGTACACTCTGTCGTATGTGGACCCATGGAAGTCGAATCTCTGGGAGGCAGTAAATATTTTCTGACCTTCATTGATGATGCGTCTCGCAAGACATGGGTATATCTGTTGCGGACGAAGGACCAGGTGTTCTATTATTTTAAGAAGTTCCATGCGATGGTGGAAAGAGAAACGGGAATACCGCTAAAGTGTCTACGCACAGATAATGGTGGTGAATACATCTCTCAAGAGTTCAAAGATTATTCCACGAAACATGGCATTAGGCATGAGAAGACAGTTCCTGGTACTCAGCAGAATGGTGTCGCAGAGAGAATGAACCGAACCATTATGGAGAGAGTCCGAGCGATGCTCAAAATGGCTAATCTATCTAAGTCATTTTGGGGGGAAGCTGTCAACACTGCAGTCTATCTTATCAACCAGCTACCTTCATCGGCGTTGGACTTCGATGTACCAGAGAAGGTGGACCGGTAGAGACATCTCATATTCGTATTTGAGAGTGTTTGGCTGCAAGGCGTTCATGCATGTGCCGAAGGAACAAAGATCCAAGCTCGATGATAAATCGAATCCTTGCATCTTTGTTGGGTACGGAGACGAGGAGTTTGGCTACAGACTTTGGGATCCAAAGAAGAAGAAGACTGTTCGAAGTCGCGACGTAGTATTCCATGAGCATGAGACCATGGGCGACTCAGAGGTGGATGCGGCGAAATCCACAGATGGAGGTGTAGACGATTATACACCAGTTAGCATTCCATATAATGGTGCCACGGAGGAAGGAATGCAACAATCAAAACCTGAACCAGAAGATTCAGCCATTGATGATGATGAACCTGTCGTAGATGAACACACCGAAGTTACTGAGCAGGGGGAGCCTTCAGATGTGCAAGAAGAAGTTGAACCTCAGCTGAGAAGGTCAACTAGGGAACGCCAACCATCTATGAGGTATCCGAGTTCTGATTATATTTTGATTACTGACGAGGGGGAGCCAGAGAGCTTCAGGAAGTACAATCTTGTAGGGACAAGGATTGTTGGACAAAGGCCATGCAAGAGGAGATGGATTCTCTGAAGAAGAATGATACGTACGAGTTAGTTCGATTACCAAAAGGAAAGAAGACACTCAAGAACAAATGGGTGTACAAATTGAAGAAAGATGATGGCAAGCGGTCAGATATAAGGCTCGATTAGTGGTCAAAGGTTTCACTCAGAGGAAGGGGATCGACTTTGACGAGATATTTTCGCCGATCGTGAAGATGAGTTCAATCAGAGTCATATTGGGACTAGCTGCTACCATGGATCTTCACTTGGAGCAACTCGACGTGAAGACCGCATTCTTGCATGGGGATCTTGATGAGGAGATATATATGGAACAACCCGAAGGGTTCGAGGTTAGAGGTAAAGAGGACATGGTCTGCCGGTTGAAGAAAAGCTTGTACGGACTGAAACAAGCTCCACGGCAGTGGTACAAGAAGTTTGATTCTTTCATGGTGCATCAGGAATTGAAGAGAACAGATGCAGATCCATGTGTTTACGTCCGAAGATACTCTAACGGTAAATTTATCGTTCTTCTCCTGTATGTTGATGATTTGCTAATTGTCGGACAAGATGCAGAGATGATTAGCAGGTTGAAGAAAGATTTGTCAAAGACGTTTGAGATGAAGGATTTGGGTTCGGCAAAACGGATTCTCGGAATGGAGATTACCCGAGATCAGAAAGCTGGGAAATTATGGTTATCCCAGGAGCGCTATATTGAACGAGTTCTAGAGAGGTTCAATATGAAGGATGCTAAGCCAGTTAGCACGCCACTTGCCGCGCACTTTCAGTTGCGAAAGAAATCCAGTCCATCAACAACAGAAGACGGAGAAGATGTCCCAGATATTCCATATTCATCGGCGGTCGGAAGTTTAATGTATGCCATGGTGTGTACGAGGCCAGATATCGCTCACGCAGTTGGCGTTGTGAGTCGATTTCTATCGAATCCCGGGAAGTCACATTGGGATGCAGTGAAATGGATCTTGAGGTACCTGAGAGGAACTTCCAAATTATGCCTAACATTTGGAAGTGGTAAATGTTTTCTTACAGGCTATACGGATGCTGATATGGCCGGTGATCTCGACAGCAGAAAGTCAACATCGGGATACATATTTACGTTCTCAGGGGGAGCTATCTCATGGCAGTCGAGGTTACAGAAATGTGTTTCTTTATCAACTACTGAAGCGGAGTATGTTGCAGCAACGAAAGCTGCCAAGGAGATGCTCTGGTTGAAGAGATTTCTTCAGGAGTTGGGAATTCAGCAGGAGGAGTACATAATATTTTGCGATAGTCAAAGTGCTTTGGACTTGAGCAAGAATACTATGTATCACTCGAGGACGAAACACATCGACGTTCGTTATCATTGGCTCAGACTGGCTATTGAGGAGAAAGCGTTCAAGCTACAGAAGATCCACACAGACAAGAATGTTGCGGACATTCTGACGAAGGTTATTCCCAAGGAGAAGACAGAGTTCTGCGCCAGACAAGCCGGCATGGGCTATCGCTGAAGCGGTAGAAAATCTTCCCCACAAATAAAGAATGAGGCTGGAGGGGGAGAATTGTTGGCATTTTTCCAGCCACATGCTACAGCCCACCAAAGAAGAAAATTATATAAATTAATATTATTAATATTATATTATAATATTATTTTATATATATAATAATTTAACGAACGGCTGATATTGAAGGGCGACGCGGCGCATTCCTGGCCACCCGTTTCGAGCGGTCCAGAAGAGCTGAAGACAACTATAAATAGGCTGAGGATTCTTCAGTTATTATCATCACAAGCTCATTCGAGTTTTACTATATAGAGAGAAGTAGTTCGAGTGAATTGTGAGGTTATCAGTTCAGGTGGAAACTGATAGGGTTCCACATCCACAGAGAGGTGTGAGGTAAACACGAGTGATAAAAGTGAGATAGTAAAAATTCGAGGGTTGTAATTTTTACTATAGTGAAGATTTGCCGACTCGGCCGTGGTTTTTCCCTCTTCGTTATCAGAGGGTTTTCCACGTTAAAGTTCTGGTGTTCTTTCTTACGTTACGGTAATTTTATTTTTACCGTGGTAGTTACTGTGCGGGTCCCACCAAATTTACCCCGTGGGTCCCACTTCTCCCGATCGTCGTACCCAGCCAAATCGAGACATGTTCCGCTGCGGGGCCCACTGACCACCGCGGGGCCCACCACCATTCCCAACATGATCGTGAGTTAGATGAGCTGTTGTATATATCATATGATATCCGATCTGGTTAATACGATTGACCGAGCATTGAAATATAATAATTGTCAGTCGGGATTATTAGATAATTTGCATCTCTAATGTGTTAGAGTATTATTATTTGAATAATATCGCATCATATTTAAATTAGGAAATGATTTAAATATTTATTAATATGATTGACGATTTTGAGTCCCTTTTAAAATTAAGACTACTTAGTAGGCACCGTATTTAATCTTTAAGAGTCGTGGGGTATGTCTGACATGCCGTATCAAATAGAATAAGTTCGCTTATCAAGAGACCAAAACCGTTTTAGGTGTTGCTTACCTAAAATAGCTAAGATAAAGTTTCATGCCGCCACTGGCTTTTTCTTAGTGAAAATATGGATCTGG